>RPOG01001307.1:113920-162030 GCA_008086565.1 Thalassoma bifasciatum
AAAAACTTTTGTCCCGTAATTTTCACCTTGTCAAATGTCAGGGTGGTGCAACCGTAACATTAGACTTTTATTTTAAAGTGAAGAGAATAAAACAGGAAACAGGAAACTGCATCAGCCAGAGGAGCCCAAATGACATTTGTGACCAAGTGGAAAAGTTTGTAGATTTCTCTGAAATACTGATAAAAAAGGTTTTTTCACTTCATTGGTGACTGGAACAATTTCCATGTCAGGTGGTACAACCAATGTAATAATGTGAAATGTTATTTTAACATCAAATTATTTATCTTATTCACAAATAAAAGAAATGAAACACACAAAATGAAAATGTATGAGTCACTACAGACACTTGAGAGATACTTGCCAATAATTTCACACAGAAAAAATAACAGGAACATATAAATATATTTTCATATATTTGGTTGCACCACCTGACATTTTTGGGTGCTCAAATTAAAAATACTAAAAAATAATGAACCTCAAAACTTTGAAATGTTGGTCAACTACTGAAATCTGTTAGAAAACATAATTCTTCACTCAGAAATATGTTTTTATCCATTTTCAAAGAACTTTTTAAAAATATGTTTTTAGACCCTCTTTGTGTCATTGACCCATGTGCCTTATTTCTCTTTTCACTCCTCACTTTAAAAAGTCTGTGATCAAACACCGTCACGTTAGAAAAGTTAAAGTCTTACTGCTCAAAAAGAGGGAAATAAACCAGGAACTCGGGGACGTTGACGACGTCCTCCAGGCTGAAGTTGTACTGGCAGCCGAACAGCGGGTAGGAACCTTTGGACTGAAAGGAAACTTTAAAAACCTTGTTTCCAAACGACAGCGAGTCTGACGCCTCCAAACGTTTCCTGTCAGAGAGAGAAGAGTCAAGAGTTTAAACACGAATGTTCAGAAAATGAAACGTGAGACAGCGACTGGTTCCAAACCCTGGTTCTTACACGAGCTCGTAAGCGTCCGGCGTCGTCCCGATGAAATAACCTCCAGGTTTCAGACGCTCGCAGGCGTTTCTCAGCATCATGTCGGCTTTTTGCTCCGCTTCAAACGAGTAATGGTAAACAAACTGACAGCTGCAGATGTCGAACAGAAGCTCAGAGTCGTCCAGTTTCTCCGCTAAAACTTCCTACAGAGAAAAACACACATGAAAGAGTTGATTTCAAATAGAAAATGTGTAAAAAAAAAAGGTCAATTTATGGAAAATAAACCTCCTGAAAGAGCAACTGAGCTGGAGAAGCTGATCTGTGTGGTGCAGTTCTACATATGTCTCATTACTTTGCAGATCTGTGTGATGTGGCTCTCCCTATGTCCCATTAGAAACTGATCTATGTGGTACAGTTCTACCTGTGTCTTATCCAACAGCTAATATATGTGGTTTAGTTCAACCTATGTCTTATTCAACAGCAGGTCTATGTGGTGTAGTTCTATCTGAGTCTCGTTAAATAGCACATCTATGTGGTGTGCTTCTACATGAGTCAAATTAATTGGCAGATCTATGTGGTGTAGCTCTACTTTGGTCTCATTGAACGGTAAATCTATGTAGTGTGCTTCTATCTTGGTTTCATTGAACAATAGAGCTATATGGTGTAGCTCTACTTTGGTCTCATTGAGCAAAAGATCTGTGTAGTGTAGCTCTACCTGTGTCTAATCAAACAGCAGATCTATATGGTGTCGTACCTATGTCTTATTAAACAGCAGATCTATGATGTAAATTTTACCATAGCTTATCAAACAGCAGATCTATGTGGTATAGTTCTACCTGTATCATGCTTAACAGCAGATCTATGTGGTGTGGCTCTACCTATGTCTAATCAAACAGCAAATCTATGTGGTGTGACTCTACCCGAGTCTCATTGAAACCGCAAATCTATGTTGTGTACTTCTACCCGAGTCCCATTAACCAGCAAATCTACGTGGCGTAGTTCCTCCTGTGTCTGATGAAGCAGCAGATCTATGTCGTGGGGCTCTAACCTGTCTCAATTATAATTTGATATATGTGGTGTGGCTCTACTTGTGTCTAATTTAACGGCAGATCTATTAATGTAGTTCTACTTCTATCTTATCAAACAGCAGATCTATGTGTTGTAGTTCTATATGTGTCTAATAAACTGGCAGATCTATGTGGTGCAGTTCTACATATGTCTTATAAACTGGCAGATCTATATTGCAGTTCTACCTGTGTCTAATCAAATAGCAGATCTAAGTGTTGAAGTTCTACATGGGTCTAATAAACTGGCAGATCTATGTGGTGCAGTTCTTCATGTGTCTTATAAACAGGCAGATCTATGTGTCATAGCTCCACATGTGTCTAATCAAACAGCAGATCTATGTGTTGTAGCTCTACATGTGTCTAATCAAACAGCAGATCTATGTGTTGTAGGTCTACATGTGTCTAATCAAACAGCAGATTTATCTGTTATAGCTCTACATGTGTCTAATAAACTGGCAGATCTATGTGTTGTAGCTCTACATGTGTCTTATCAAACAGCAGATCTATGTGTTGCAGCTCTACATGTATCTTATCAAACAGCAGATCTATGTGTTGCAGCTCTACCTTGGTGCAGTCTGCAGTGATGAACTGAGCGCTGAAGATTCTCTCGTTAAAGTGACTTTTTCTCTTCATGTCCTCGTAACGAATCTGACACTGATCCACGGAAACTTCGGCTAAATCTGAACAGAAGAGACAAAAATCAGAGAACGAGGTTTGAAAATTAAAGAATTCAAACTAAAAACCAGGATTTAAACTGACGGAGTGACGGATGTTTACCTGCACACACCAGGTGAGAGATTCCTCCTCTCCTCCACTTCAGCAGGTCTCCTCCTTTCCCACAGCCCAGGTCCAGAACTGACACCTGCTTAGGCCCCGCCCCCCTCACCTGCTCCAGGATCTCACCTGTCAGAGAGGAGGTGAGTAAAAGATGATGTCACAGCTCGGAATAGAGTTAAAAATGATGTCACAGAGGGGAGGAGAGTTAAAGATGATGTCACAGAGCGGAGGAGAGTTAAAGATGATGTCACAGAGCAGAGGAGGAGAGTTAAAGATGATGTCACAGAGGGGAGGAGAGTTAAAGATGATGTCACAGAGGGGAGGAGAGTTAAAGATGATGTCACAGAGCGGAGGATAGTTAAAGATGATGTCATAGAGAGGAGGAGAGTTAAAGATGATGTCATAGAGCAGAGGAGAGTTAAAGATGATGTCAGAGAGCAGAGGAGAGTAAAAGATGATGTCACAGAGCAGAGGAGAGTTAAAGTAACAGCTCTGTGATGTCACCGATGAGGACGCTCTTCAGCCAGTTGTTGAAGTTTCTCATGAAGAAAATTCTGCTCCGACTGCGAGCGGCGAGACCCACTTCCTGTAAACTGTTGTAGTGACTCGCCACCTTCTGCCCGTGATCCGTTACCTAGGAGACGGAGATCAGCTGATCAGAGACACGCTCGGTGATTGGACCAAACGCACTCAGGTCAGTTTTCTTACCTGTCTCTTGGCAGGTGACGTCTCCTCCTCTTCCTCCTCCTCGTGTTTCCTCTTCAGTCTCGTCTCCTTCTCTCCTTCTCTCCTTTCCTCCTCATCTTTCCTTCCTGATCCTCCCTCAGTCACAGAGTTTTCAGACTGAAGCTCCATCTTTAGATATGAAACAGGAAAACGCTGCAGGAGAAGAAATGTAGAGTTAGAAACTGTGTTTACTCTTTTTAAATCAACAACAGAAACTTCCAGAATGACCCTGATGAAAAGTTTCCCTCCCCCAGTTCTTAACAGCGTGTATTTCCCCCTTTAACATCAGTGACAGCTTGAAGTCTTTTGTGCTGGTTGTGGATGAGGGTCTTTATTTTCTCAGATGGTAAAACTGACCATTCTTCTTGGCAAAAAGCCTCCAGTTCCTGTAAATTCTTGCTCTGTCTTGCATGAACTGCAGGTTTGAGATCTCCCCAGAGTGGCTCAATGATATTGAGGTCAGGAGACTGAGATGGCCACTCCAGAACCTTCACTTTATTCTGCTGTAGCCAATGGCAGGTCCCAAATTTCAACTTTTCATCAAAAATATTTCACTTCTTAATTTCAAAAATATCACTTGTATTCTAAAATATCAACTTTTTATCTTAAAGGTTTTAACTTCATATCAAAATGGTTGTTTTCCTCAATTTTTTAGACCTTAATCTTATATATTGGACTTTTTTCTCTACCTTTGACCTTTTATCTCAAACATTTGACTTTTTTTTTTTGTAAAATCTTGACTTTTATCTCAAAATTTAGGCTTATTTTATCCAATGATTTCAACTTACAATCTCAAATTTCCACATTTACATCTCAGATTTATGACTAAATCCCAAATTTCAACTTTTTACCTTGAAATTTTTGACTATTTATCTCATTTTTTTACTTTTATCTCAGAATTTTGACGATTTCATTTTTTTCTTTTGTCTCAAAATTTTGACTTTTCATCTAAATTATCGACAGTCACAAAATTTTGATTCTATCCTAGAAATGTCTTTTTTCTCAACTTTTGTCCCTTATCTTAAAATTTGGAGGTTTTTTTCTAAGTTTTGACTATTTCATCCTGAAACTTTGACTTTTATCCCAAAATTTTGACTTGTCCTTGTGTTTTGGATCATTGTCATGTGTGAACGTCCAAGTACGTCTCATGTGCAGCTTCTGGGCTGATGAGTGTAAATTTCCCTCCAGTATTTTCTGATAACATGCTGCATTCATCCTTCATTCATCAGTTTGGACCAAGTTTCCTGAGCCTTTGTAGCTCACACATCCCCAAAACATCAGTGATCCACCTCCGTGTTTCACAGTAGGAATGGTGGACCTTTCATCATAGGCCTTGTTGACTCCTCTCCAAATGGAACAATGTTTATGGTTGTGGACAAAAAGTTCACTTTTGCTCTCATCACTCCAAATGACTTTGTTCCAGAAGTTTTGAGGCTTGTCTCTGTGCTGTTTGGCGTATTGTAAGCAGGAAACTTTGTGGCATTTGTGTAGAAATGTCTTTCTTCAGCCCATTTTTCCTCAAGTGCCTCCTTATTGTGCATCTTGAAACCTTTTGACTCTCCAGGTTGTTTCGTCATTTTTTTGCCATTTTTGTTGACTTTGGCCCATTTTTGATGCTTTTCACTTCTTTTTGCCACTTGTGGATCATTTGTTGTTACCGTCTGACTATTTTCCAACTTTTATCTTGTTTTTTGTTGACTTTAGCCTTTTTTTAACCACATTCCACTGTTTTCTTGTCATTTTTTTCACCATTTTATCTACTTTCTGAATTTTTCCACGTTTTCCCCAAATTTTCTTGCCATTTTTTGTTGCTTTTTGGCCATTTTGGTCACTGTCCACCTACTTTTTTGCCACTTTTGACCCATTTTTGCTACTGTCTGAGTGTTTTCCAGGTTTTGGCCCAATTTTCTTGCTAATTTTGTTGCTTTTTGGCAATTTTTGCCAACTTAAACTAAGTTTTATTTCTACTCTTTGCTGTTTTTGGCTCATTTCTCCACTTGTATAGTTTCTTTTGTAAAGGTAGTTTTTAACTGTTTGTCTCTTTGGTTGAGTAACACATCTTGAAACAGCCAGACCACATTCTTTCAGAGAGTCAAAGTTATTTGTGGGTTTTTCTTTGCATCCAGAGCAATTTTCCTGTCAGTTGTGGCTGAAATGTTTTTATGGTTTGGTTTCAACAGAATCCTTTTTTTCCCCACTTCTTAATTAAAGTACAAAAGACAGTTTTTATGAATCAGTTAATGCCACTTTTCCAGCTGCAAAACAACACAGCTTCATATCTCTTTACTTTTCTTTTCCTTTCCTATAATAAATCCCTCTATTTTGTCATTTCTGTAAGTTTGACGGGCTAAACCTTGAATAATTAGGGAGGTATAAGTTAGATTAATATAGTTTTAGTAGGTTTATCAAATGTCATGATTAGCCCTGGTTTCATTCGTTTAATAAATCACACCTGAGCGTTACTGTGAGCTTGTTTTTACGCTCAAATCTGCACCAGAGTCAAAGTTATTTGTGGGTTTTTCTTTGCATCCAGAACAATTTTCCTGTCAGTTGTAGCTGAAATGTTTGTTGGTTTTGTTTCAACAGAATCCCTCATTTTCCACTTCTTCATTAGAGTTTGAACTCTGCTTATTGGCATCCTCAGTTCCTTGGATTCACTTTTTATATCCCTTTCCTCTTTTATACAGTTGGATTCACTTTTCCTGCAGAAACTGACATTTTTATACGCAATCAGTGTGTGTGTAACCTAAAATTTAATCTGATTCATAATGTTCACACTTCAAATGTTCAGCTCCTTCAGGACTGCTGCACCATGACTTTTCATGTTTATTTCACTTAAACTTCCATAGATTTTTTTTATTACTTTTTTAATGATTTTCTTACTATTGAAGTGATTGTGGATATTTCAAAATTACACATTTCAGTGCATTTTTCAAAACCTTCTCATTCAGTCATACTTTAACAATGACACTGAGGTCAGGAGACTGAGATGGCCACTCCAGAACCTTCATTTTATTCTGCTGTAGCCAATGGCAGGTCCACTAAAATGACTCCAAATGACTTTGTTCCAGAAGTTTTGAGGCTTGTCTCTGTGCTGTTTGTCGTATTGTAAGCAGGAAACTTTGTGGCATTTGTGTAGAAATGTCTTTCTTCAGTCCATTTTTCCTCAAGTGCCTCCTTATTGTGCATCTTGAAACAGCCAGACCACATTCTTTCAGAGAGTCAAAGTTATTTGTGGGTTTTTCTTTGCATCCCTCACAATTTTCCTGTCAGTTGTAGCTGAAATGTTTGTTGGTCTACCTGACCGTGGTTTGGTTTCAACAGAATCCCTCATTTTACACTTCTTCATTAGAGTTTGAACTCTGCTTATTATCTTTTTATATCCCTTTCCTGTTTTATTCAGTTGGATTCACTTTTGTTTTCATGTTATCAGGATAAAATCACCAGAGGAAGAAACTTATGATCATAAATGTGTTATTATTTAAAGCTGATTCTCTTCAGCTCCTGTTTGTTTAACCTGGTTGATCACATACAGACAGAAACACGGACAGAAAAAGAAGAGCAGCTGTGTTTCTGTCAGTTTTTGTGTTTTCTCCTTAGTGAATTGTTGTTTTCAGTTTAATAATTTTTCACTGTTTTTGTTTATAGCGCGTAAATGTTCGCAGTTAGCTCTGACCAGATAAAGTCTCTGTGGATAAATTAAGCTTCGTTACAAATAAACAGTTTCATAATAATCTTTTCTCGGACTAAATAACCTTAAATTAATCAAATGTAAATAGTTTAAGATGAAAAACTCACCGCGAGCTGCTGCTGCTGCTCAGGCGCATGCGCTCTGCGGACCTTCTTCTTCTTCTTCGTTGTTGTTGTTTAATGTTGGTGGATGAAGTGACTTTAAGACTCATTATCGCCACCAGCAGGACAGGAGTGGAACACAGAGATCACTTTTTTTAAGAGTTTACAGGTTTTGGGTTTTTTTCTTTTTTTTTTTGTTTGAAATGCTTTGGCACAAATCCTAATTCCTGCAGATTAGAAGAATAATAATGAAAACATGGCACTCAGGAGATTTTATACGCCCCTTGTAAGTCTAATTTTATAGATGAAAAGTCTAAATTACGAGCTAAGGAGTCATGATAGATGGATAGATAGATAGATAGATAGATAGATAGATAGATAGATAGATAGATAGATAGATAGACAGATGATAGATGGATTACTAAATACAGTCATGTGTAACTTTTTTTTTTTGCCTTTTTAAAAGGCTGTGAAAACAGTGTTTGGGTCAATGACAAAAAGAGGGTCTAAAAACGTATTTTCTAAAAGTTCTTTGAAAATGGATAAAAAACATATTTCTGAGAGAAGAATTATGTTTTCTAACAGATTTCAGTAGTTGACCAACATTTCAAAGTTTTTAGGTTCATTATTTTTTAGTATTTTTAATTTGAGCACCCAAAAATGTCAGGTGGTGCAACCAAATATATGAAAATATATTTATATGTTCCTGTTATTTTTTCTGTGTGAAATTATTGGCAAGTATCTCTCAAGTGTCTGTAGTGACTCATACATTTTCATTTTGTGTGTTTCATTTCTTTTATTTGTGAATAAGATAAATAATTTGATGTTAAAATAACATTTCACATTATTACATTGGTTGTNAATTTTTAGAGTTTAATTACTGTGGATACTTGTCAGGACGGTTGCACCACCTGACATTTTGGGGGTTTGAGGAACCAAAACACAAAAAAACATGTTATATTTTAATAGTTTAAAGATGTGTTCAAATAACACAGGTTTCATAGAATAAAGAAATACATGTGATGAAATAATCAATTCATGATGGAAGGAAATATTGCACTCAGACACAAAAAAAGGGGACGTCACGTCATTGACCCATTTACAGAATAAAGTGTGAAAATGAAAACATGACAAATCTGTTTGACTGACGTGTTCATAAACGACACGTTTAATCTCGTTGACTCTGACACTTTCTCTCTCTCAGTATCAGTTTCCTCAGACTTTTTCTGGTGTTTTGGTATTTTTCTCGGGTATTTTCCTCAGGAATGCGTCTTATTAGCTTCGCTGACGGACGGGGACAGATGAGACTGAGCTGGCAGACGCTCGACTCCACGATCGGTTTCTTAAACCCTGAAAACTAATAAGAGTCTGAAGTTCTCACTTAATGAAGGACGAGTCAAGGTCACGTCCTCGTCAGGACGACGACGACACGAAGAACGCCACGAGACGGAGGTCGGGGCCGACCTTTGACCTCACAGGGAAGGTTAGACCGCTGAGCCTGAGAGAGAGACAGGTAGATACAAAGAGAGAGAGACAGGTAGATGATAGACGGAGTGAGATAGGTCAATGGTGAAAGAAGAGAGAAACAGACAGGTAGATCATAGATGGAGAGAGAGAGAGACAGGTGGAAGGTGGACAAAGAGAGAGAGAGAGAGACAGGTGGATGTAAGAAGGGGAGAAAGGTTAACGACGGACGGAGGATGAGACAGACAGGTATACGACAGATGAGGAGAGAGAGACAGGTAGATAAACAAAGAGGGATAAAAAAAGTACATGTCACAGAGAGAGAGACAGGTAGATGATAGAATAAGAGAAGGAAAGACAGGTAGAGGGTTAACAGAAAGAAAGACAGACAGGTAGATGATACTTAAAGAGAGAGACAGGTAATGAGAGATGAAGAGAAAGAGTGAGAGAGAGAGACAGGTAGAGAACACATGAAGAGAGAGAGACAGGTAGATAAATGAAGAGAGATTTTAAAAAAAGTACATGTCACATACAGAGAAAGAGGCAGATAGATGAGTGATGAAGAGAAAGACAGACAGGTGGAAGGTGGACAAAGAGAGAGACAGGTAGATGTAAGAAGGGGAGAAAGGTCAATGACGGACGGAGGATGAGACAGACAGGTATACAACAGATGAAGAGAGAGAGACAGGTAGATAAACGAAGAGGGATAAAAAAAAGTACATGTCACAGAGAAAGAGACAGGTAGATGATAGAATAAGAGAAGGAAAGACAGGTAGATGGTTGACAGAAAGAAAGGCAGACAGGTAGATGATACACAAAGTGAGACAGACAGGTCGATGATGGATGAATGTGGAGAGAGAGGCAAATGGTGACAGACAAAGAGAGAGAGACAAGTAGATAAATGAAGAAAGAGCAAAGTAGATAACATATACACAGAGAGACAGACAGGTAGAGAACACATGAAGAGAGAGAGAGAGAGAGACAGGTAAAGAATGAACAAAGAGAGAGAGAGAGACAGGTAGATGACAGATGAAGAGAGAGAGGCAGGTAGATAAATGAAGAGGGGTTAAAAAAAAAGTACATGTCACATACAGAGAAAGAGACAGACAGGTAGATGATAGAGGGAGAAAGAGACAGATAGATGAGTGATGAAGAGAGAGACAGATAGGTAGATTACAAACAAAGAGAGAGAGACAGACAGGTAGATTACAAACAAAGAGAGAGAGACAGACAGGTAGATTACAAACAAAGAGAGAGAGACAGACAGGTTGATTACAAACAAAGTGAGACAGACAGACAGGTAGATGATCGAATAAGAGAAGGAAAGACAGGTAGAGGAAAGAGAGAGAGAGAGAGACAGGTAGATAAATGAAGAAAGAGCAAAGTAGATAACACATGCAGGGAGACAGACAGGTAGAGAACACATGAAGAGAGAGAGAGAGAGAGACAGGTATAGAATGAACAAAGAGAGAGAGAGACAGGTAGATGACAGATGAAGAGAGAGAGACAGGTAGATAAATGAAGAGGGATTAAAAAAAAAGTACATGTCACAGAGAAAGAGACAGACAGGTAGATGATAGAGGGAGAAAGAGACAGATAGATGAGTGATGAAGAGAAAGACAGACAGGTAGATTACAAACAAAGAGAGAGAGAGACAGGTTGATTACAAACAAAGAGAGAGACAGACAGGTTGAAGGTGGACAAAGAGAGAGAGAGAGAGAGAGAGAGAGAGAGAGAGAGAGAGAGATGACACCTGAGGGGAGAGACAGACAGGTAGATGACAGACAAAGACAGACGGACAGACAGAAAGAAAGGTGGATGAAAGATCAACTGAAAAGCTGAAGAGACAGATGGATGGATGGATGGATCGGCCAAAAAAAAGGATGATGATGGATGAATAGAATGATGGATAGATGAATAGATAAATAGACCAATTGATGGATGAAGGGATGAATAGATGAAAAGATGGAGGAATGAATGGATTAATAGATTGATAGATGGATGAATGGAGGGATGAATGGATTAATAGATTGATAGATGGATGAATGGATGAATGGAGGGATGGAGGGATGAATGGATTAATAGATTGATAGATGGATGAATGGATGAATGGAGGGATGAATGGATTAATAGATTGATAGATGGATGAATGGATGAATGGAGGGGTGAATGGATTAATAGATTGATAGATGGATGAATGGATGAATGGAGGGATGGAGGGATGAATGGATTAATAGATTGATAGATGGATGAATGGATGAATGGAGGGATGAATGGATTAATAGATTGATAGATGGATGAATGGATGAATGGAGGGGTGAATGGATTAATAGATTGATAGATGGATGAATGGATGAATGGAGGGGTGAATGGATTAATAGATTGATAGATGGATGAATGGATGAATGGAGGGATGAATGGATGAAGGTGTATAAACATGTTAATTTGACCTTCCTGAGTTTCAAAGCAGAGACGTTTAAAAAGCTTCTTCAGCTGCTCAGAGACGTCTCTGTTTACAGCAGAGACAGAAGAGCCATTCACACACACACACACACACACACACACACACACACACACTCACACTCACAGGTGAACAGATAAACTCAGGTCTGTCCTGGTTCATGTGTTCACGGTGACTCGATGTTCTTTATATAGAGTTCAGCTGAAACCAGAGCTGCTAATGTTTGTTCAAGGGAATTCCCTCATAGATACCAGAGTGTGTGTGTGTGTCTGTGTGTGTGTGTGTGTGTGTGTGTGTGTGTGTGTGTGTGTGTAAAGAGAGACGTGTTTATCTGTCTTTATGAGGACCATTGAGAGAATGAAACAAAAAAACTGTCGAGTTAATCTTTCACTAAACAAACAAACTTAACTAAACTCAAACTTAACTCAACTGCTGATTTTTACAAAACTAAACCAAACTCTATTTAACTAACCCTAACATCTGGCTCTCCTCACTTTTGTTAACTAAACTCAAACTTAACCAACCCTAACATCTGATTTTCTTAACTTAACAAAACTAAACCCAAACTGAACCAACCCTAACCTCTGGTTTTCTTAACTGAACTAAACTCAAACTTAACTAAGCCTAACCTCCGGTTTTCTTAACAAAACTAAACTCAAACTTAACAAAGCCTAACCTCCAGTTTTCTTAACTGAACTAAACTCAAACTTAACCGACCCTAACCTCCAGTTTTCTTAACAAAACCAAACCCAAACTGAACCAACCCTAACCTCTGGTTTTCTTAACTGAACTAAACTCAAACTTAACAGACACTAACCTCTGGTTTTCTTAGCAAAACTAAACTCAAACTTAACCGACACTAACCTCCGGTTTTCTTAGCAAAACTAAACTCAAACTTAACCGACACTAACCTCCGGTTTTCTTAGCAAAACTAAACTCAAACTTAACCCACCCTCACCTCCTGTTTTCTTAACAAAACTAAACTCAAACTTAACAAAGCCTAACCTCTGGTTTTCTTAACTGAACTAAACTCAAACTTAACCGACACTAACCTCCTGTTTTCTTAACAAAACTAAACTCAAACTTTACAAACCCTAACCTCTGGTTTTCTTTACTGAACTAAACTCAAACTTAACCGACCCTAACCTCCAGTTTTCTTAACACAACTAAACTCAAACTTAATTGACCCTAACCTCCGGTTTTCTTAACAAAACTTAACTCAAACTTAACAAAGCCTAACCTCTGGTTTTCTTAACTGAACTAAACACAAACTTAACCAACCCTAACCTCTGGTTTTCTTAACTGAACTAAACTCAAACTTAACCAACACTAACCTCCAGTTTTCTTAACTGAACTAAACACAAACTTAACCAACCCTAACCTCTGGTTTTCTTAACCACACTAAACTCAAACTTAACCGACCCTAACCTCTGGTTTTCTTCACTGAACTAAACTCATACTCAAACTTAACTTGACTTGTGTCTCATTAGTCTAAACTAAACTACTCACCTGACCTTCAATTAACTTAACCTCACTGAACTTAACTTAACTTTGTCTTATTTTACTGTATTTTACTCAACTTAACTCTTCTTCACTAACTGTAACCTGTTTTTCTAACCTGAACTTAACTACCTTACCCGAACTAAATTAACCTCTCTCAAACTTGCTAACCTGAACTTAACTGAACCTAACTTGACTTAACTTAACTTGACTTTACTTTACTTTACTTTACCAAACTTTACTTTTTAACTTATCTCAACCTCTGTTTCTCTTTGGTGAACTTAAATAAACTTTACTAACCTAAACTTATCTTAAGAAAACTAAAGTGAACTTGGACTAATCATCTCTAACCTTTATTCCTCTAAATTAAACAAAAACTTATCTTAACTGCACCTTAATACAACTTAAGTGAAGACTTGTAAACAAAGAAAAGATGTTTCTGTAAAGATTAAACTTGTTTACATCACTGATGCAACAATAAACAAAGTTTAAGTTCAGCATTTAACCTTTAGAGTCCTCACAAATACTGAAACACTCAGCTAGGATTTCCCCGCCTGTTACAATCAATAGAAACCTAAAACTCTCACACACACACACACACACACACACACACACACACACACACACACATGTTCTCTCTCTCTCTCTCCCTCTCTCTCTCTCTCTCTCTCACACACACACACACACACACACACACACACACATTGACATTTAGGTAGATATATAAACCACGGTGCCAGAGGATTAAAGCCAGAAAATTCCTGCAGCGCTGCAACACTCACCTGTCTGCTCACCTGTCCGCTCACCTGTCCGCTCACCTGTCCGCTCACCTGTCTGCTCACCTGTCTGCTCACCTGTCTGCTCACCTGTCCGTCTGATCAGCTGTCTTTGTTTTTACCGTCTGACTCTGCAGCATGAAGTCAACCAGGTGAGTTTACCTGCACTTCAGTCAATTATCATGAAAAAAAAAAAAAAAAACTCCGACAGGTTAAAAAAGATCAACTATCAAATGTTTTTAGATCATTTAGTGAAATCAGGATCTTTAAGAAATGAACGTTTCAAATCATCAGATTAATCAGATTAGATCTGATCAGATGACTAATCTGATTAGTCAGATAAATCAGATTTTGATCAGACATTAAAAAAGATGAGTCATGTTGATCCGGGGTTAATCAGATTAGTCACGTAAATGAAAGGTTAATCTGATTAGTTTCATCCGATAAATCAGGATAGTCAGAGTTTAATCAGATTAGTCATGTTGACTAATCGGATTATTCACCTTGATCAGAGGTTAATCAGATTAGTCATGTTATCAGATTGGTCAGAGATGAATCAGATTAGTCTTGTTTATTATGATAAAATCAGATTAGTCTTGTTTATTATGATAAAATCAGATTAGTGATCTGATAATTAACCCTTTTGTTTCTTTTATTTGCTCATTTCTTTGTTTTTTGTTTGTATTTTATCCTGTGGACTCAGTGACATGAGGAGGTTTTTTTTTTTTTCAGAGTTTGTGGTTAAATCCTCATCAGAGGAATAAAAAGCGTGGTGGTGGCGTTTGTACGGTGGCCCAGTGGAGCTTTTTCTTCAGACTGAAGTTTGTGTTTGTGTTGCAGAAACTTTCTTCTTGTGTTTTCTCTGATCGTCCTGAAGGTGGCAGCAGATTCTCACGGTGAGATTAAAACATGATCATGAACTGCACACAGATTCTGCTCCTGCAAACATGATGTCTGTCCGTCTACCTGTCTGTCTACCTGTCTGTCTGTCTACCTGTCTGTCTACCTGTCTGTCTACCTGTCTGTGTACCTGTCTGTCTACCTGTCTGTCTACCTGTCTGTCTACCTGTCCGTCCGTCTACCTGTCCATCTGTCTGTGATGTGTTTTCACATAAACATAAACGTGTGTTTGATTTGTTTTTCTCTAATGAGGTAAAAGTTTGAATTGAAAAAAAAAATCTCTTCACAGAAACAGGAGGTCAGATGACGCCAGGTAAAAACCTGTCTGTCTTTACATCATATACCTGTGTCACCTTTTACCTTCTGCACACCTGTCTCACCTGTTGCCTGTCTCTTCTGTTACCTTCCATAAACTTGTCTCACCCCTTTTCCTCTACACACCTGTCTCACCTGTTGTGTGTCTCACCTGTTGTGTCTCACCTGTTGTGTGTCTCACCCCTTGTCTTCTTCATACCTGTCTCACCTCTAACACATCTCACCAGTCACTTTCTTTGTACCTGTCTCACCTGTTGTGTCTCACCTGTTGTCCTCTACACACCTGTCTCACCTGTTGTGTCTCACCTGTTGTGTCTCACCTGTTGTGTGTCTCACCTGTTGTGTCTCACCTGTTGTGTTTCACCTGTTGTGTCTCACCTGTTGTGTCTCACCTGTTGTGTGTCACCTGTTGTCTCTCACCTGTTGTGTCTCACCTGTTGTCTCTCACCTGTTGTGTTTCTCACCTGTTGGGTCTCACCTGTTGTGTGTCACCTGTTGTCTCTCACCTGTTGTCTCTCACCTGTTGTCTCTCACCTGTTGTCTCTCACCTGTTGTGTTTCTCACCTGTTGGGTCTCACCTGTTGTGTGTCTCACCTGTTGGGTCTCACCTGTTGTCATTTTATACCTGTCACAACTGTAATCTTCTTCGTAACTGTCCCACCTCTGACCTGTCACCTGTCACTTTCTTTGTGCCTGTCAACTTTTCTGTCTCACCTGTAATCTTCTCCATCAACTGTCTCACTTGTCTCACCTGTCACCTGTCTCACTTCCCTCACTTGCCTCACTTGTCTCACCTCTCACTTGCCTCACCTGTCTCACCTGTCTCACTTGCCTCACCTGTCACCTCTCCCACTTGCCTCACCTGTCTCACTTGTGTCACCTGTGTCACTTGCCTCACCTGTCTCACCTGTCTCACTTGTCTCACCTGTCTCACCTGCCTCACCTGTCACCTGTCACCTCTCCCACTTGCCTCACCTGTCTCACTTGTGTCACCTGTGTCACTTGCCTCACCTGTCTCACCTGTCTCACTTGTGTCACCTGTCTCACCTGTCTCACCTGTCTCACTTGTCTCACTTGTCTCACCTGCCTCACCTGTCTCACCTGTGTCACCTGTCTCACCTGCCTCACCTGTGTCTTTTTTATCCCTCCTCGTGTTCAGATAATGTTTTTACATCAGCTGAAGCTCCAACAGGTAACAGACTTTTATTTTGAAGGAATAATCACGGAAAAACACTAAAATCAACTTTTTTGTCTCTGTGTGTGTTTTCAATTTTTCTTTTTTGTTGTTTTTTCCTTCAGAGAGCATGAACGCCGTCTCCTCCAGTGTTTCCGGTGAGTTTTAGATCGAAACACGTGATTGGTCGGTTCATCGATTGGTTAATTTACAGTTTTATGAAACAGTTTCAGATCCTGCAGCAGACGCTAAAAACAGTGAAGAGGAGGCAGATGGTGAGAAAAACAGTTTATGAATATTTATGAAAATGATAGAGACGTTTTTTACTATGATAATCACTCTATAATTAATTCTAATTTTATTTTTAAGATATAAATATTCAGTTTTACCAGACAGTGGTGATTATTTTGTTTGTGTATTATCAGAGGAAGCAGGTCAAGATTCTGACGAAGGAGGCAAGAACGTGGTCGTCAAAACTCAGAGCCCCGACCTTTCACCCCAGAACCCCCAGATCCCCCGCCAGAACCGCCATTTGCCTCGTCGGAGACCCGCCCTCGCCGCGCAGAGCCCCGCCCTCGTCGTACAAAGCCCCGCCCTCGCTGCACAAAGCCCCGCCCCCTCCCCTCAGAGCAACGACCACAACAGCCAAAGCCCCGCCGAGCCGCCTCCGCCCGTCGTCACCCGCCCTAAATCTGCGGCGAGGAATCGAACGTCCAAGAGACGATCCAGGAACAACCGCCGCCAAGTTTAACACACACACACACACACACACACACACACACACACACACAAGCATTTTTGGTTCATCATGAAAAATCACTGACTCTGGATTTTGGGGCCTTTTCCAAACAGTCGTTATGTTTTTTTTTTTTTATTTTATTGTTCAGACAGAAATATTTCAGTGAAGGTGTTTTTATCAATGCAGCTCTTCTTACAGTGTTTCTGCCCCCCGGGAAAACTGCCACCTCATCTCAGTATTTTCTCTTTTGTTGTTTTATATTTTTATTCACATTATGGGCAAAAAAAAACAGTCTTTAAAACAAGAAGATGTTGTTTGTTACTCTGTCATGTTTAAATAAAGATTAGCTGAACATGACCTCTGACCTGTGACTCATTTCTATTCCAGACAGAATTTTTTGTTGTTGTTGTTGTTTTTTTTATGTTATCCCGGTAGGACATTCTTCTTGCACATGCTCAGTAGTGATTCTCAGAGGAGCTGAAGTAAGAGTAAATGTGGGTTTTTACTTTCCTGAGTTTGTTTTCTTCCATCTTCAGCCCATTTTCTAACTTCTGCTGTTCCTCTGCTTTAAAGTAACTTTAAAACTTTCCTCTTTGATAAAAATCATCCTCAGAGCTGGATCAGTGTTAAACACTTGGAAACTAAATTGTGAAACTTTGTATTTGCTTCTGTTTCTTTGTTTCCTCTGTCTGTGTTTGAGTGTCTTTGTCTCTTCTATCTGTTTTTTCTGTCTCTTTATTTCTGTATAAGGGTCAATGAGGTGACGTCCCCTTTTTTTGTGTCTGAGTGCAATATTTCCTTCCATCATGAATTGAGTATTTCATCACATGTATTTCTTTATTCTATGAAACCTGTGTTATTTGAACACATCTTTAAACTATTAAAATATAACATGTTTTTTTTGTGTTTTGGTTCCCCAACAGATTTCAGTAGTTGACCAACATTTCAAAGTTTTGAGGTTCATTATTTTTTAGTATTTTTAATTTGAGCACCCAAAAATGTCAGGTGGTGCAACCAAATATATGAAAATATATTTATATGTTCCTGTTATTTTTTCTGTGTGAAATTATTGGCAAGTATCTCTCAAGTGTCTGTAGTGACTCATACATTTTCATTTTGTGTTTCATTTCTTTTATTTGTGAATAAGAGAAATAATTTGATGTTAAAATAACATTTCACATTATTACATTGGTTGTTCCACCTGACATGGAAATTGTTCCAGTCACCAATGAAGTGAAAAAACCTTTTTTATCAGTATTTCAGAGAAATCTACAAACTTTTCCACTTGGTCACAAATGTCATTTGGGCTCCTCTGGCTGATGCAGTTTCCTGTTTCCTGTTTTATTCTCTTCACTTTAAAATAAAAGTCTAATGTTACGGTTGCACCACCCTGACATTTGACAAGGTGAAAATTACAGGACAAAAGTTTTTGACATTTCTCAACAGCTTTAAAATTCTTTTTATTTGCAAAGAATGTTTTATTTAAAAAGGTTNAAGCATAAAATAATGCCACTGTATTTTTAATTTCCATTTACAATAACTGACATTCAATTTTTAGAGTTTAATTACTGTGGATACTTGTCAGGACGGTTGCACCACCTGACATTTTGGGGGTTTGAGGAACCAAAACACAAAAAAACATGTTATATTTTAATAGTTTAAAGATGTGTTCAAATGGATGGATGTTTTTTTTCTTCCTGTCTTTATTTCTCTCGCTCTCTACGTCTTTTTTTCCACATTTTTATGTCTGTCTCTCTTTGTTGATCTGTGTTTTTGTGGTTTCAGTCCTCGTATCATTTTGTCGTCCTTGTGTCCTTTCTGTTTTAAAGAGTCTGAGTCTTTGTGTTCTTTTATTTTCCTCCTCTTTCTGCTATTTTCTGTTGGATCTTTTACCTTCTCCAGTTAAAAAGCTGTGGATTTTCATCGTCTCAGTGTCGGTCTCTGGTTTTTCTGTCGTTAATATTTTCACCTCCTGATCAGCTTCACCTCCACCAGCAGATATTTTTATTTCCTCCAAAGACACTAAAATCTGATTATTCACCAGAGCAGGGAAATCCAGCGGATGTTTCAAACACAAAGTAAGTTTGTTTGTCCTCAGACTCTGTTGTTGGCTCTGACCTCATTAAAGGCCGTTAGCATGCTGACGTGAACGCCGCCCCAGAAACGCTCGGACAGATTTATCTCAGCTTTTGTGTCTCGGTTGTTCTGTCCTCAGCTGAACTCTGAGCAGCAAAACTCTGAAAACACCTGTGTGAACGCTCAGAAACATGTTTGGGGACTGAAAAACTCAAGAAAATGAATTCAGTTAAATTCTGTTTAAGTCCCCATTTGGTGTGAATCATCATCTACATTTGTTTTGAAAAGCTCAGTTTGTAGCTTAGTTTAGCAGCAGCTACATTAAGCATAGCTCCTCACAGCTCAGTGCTCTGAGACGTGTCACATTTTATCCTTTAGCTCCTGTTTTATCCTTTAGCTCCTATTTTAACCTTTAGCTCCTGTTTAAACCTTTAGCTCCTGTTTTATCCTTTAACTCTGGTTTTAGCCTTTAGCTCCTGTTTTAGCCTTTAGCTCCTGTTTTATCCTTTAGCTCCTGTTTTAGCCTTTAACTCTGGTTTTAGCCTTTAGCTCCTGTTTTAGCCTTTAGCTCCTGTTTTATCCTTTAGCTCCTGTTTTAGCCTTTAACTCTGGTTTTAGCCTTTAGCTCCTGTTTTATCCTTTAGCTCCTGCTTCAGCCTTTAACTCTGGTTTTAGCCTTTAGCTCCTGTTTTAGCCTTTAGCTCCTGTTTTATCCTTTAGCTCCTGCTTCAGCCTTTAGCTCTGGTTTTAGCCTATAGCTCCTGTTTTATCTTTTAGCTCCTATTTTAGCCTTTAGCTCCTGTTTTAGCCTTTAGCTCCTGATTCAGTCTTTAGCTCCTGTTTTAGCCTTTAGTTTTTAGCCTGTTTGTTTGCATCTAGCTCCCATTAGAGCCTCAAGCCTTTTATCTGTGCTTTTAGCCTCCAGCTTGGGTTTTAACTATAGCTTATTTTTCAGCCTTTAGCTCTCGTTTTAGCCTATAGCCCCTCTTTCCACTTATGGCTTTGTTTCATTCCTTAGCTTGTGATTAAGCCTTTAGTTTCTGTTGAAACCTGAAGCTACTGCCTTTAGCCTGTTTTAACTTTTAGCCTTTAGCTCTTGTTTTAGCTTTTAGCTCACATTTTAGCCTTTAGCTCCTGTTTAAGCCTTTAGCTTGAGTTTTAGCCTTTAGCTCCTGTTTTAGCCTTTAGCTCCTGTTTTAGCCTTTAGCTCCTGTTTTAGCCTTTAGCTCCTATTTTAACCTTTAGCTCATATTTTAGCCTTTAGCCCGTGTTTAAGCCTTTAGCTCACATTGCAGCCCTAAGCTAATATTTTAGCCTTAAGCCTATGTTTAAGCTTGTAGCCCATGTTTTAGCCTTTGGCCCCTATTTATTTAAGCGTTTCACTCCTGTTTTAGTATCAACTTGTGTTTTAGCCATTGGGCTATGTTTTAGTCTTTAGCTTGTGCTCTATCACTCTCCCGTTTAGCTTTCTTTTGCTCTGACCACCTTTTTTTATAGACAGGCACAGGGTTAGCACTTGCAGTTAGCCTAACTGGTTGGGGAGGCAGATCATCTGTTTTCATGTTTCATTGTTTCCTTATCTTCAAACGTGTTTTTTTAAGTGTCATTACTTGAAGATACTTCCTTATTCAGAAAGATGTGACTCAGGAAAAAGCCAAAACTTCCTGTTGTCATGTGTAAACTTTGGTGACTTATCCTGGCCATGCCCATTGAGAGGAATGGGGGTTTTTTAGCTTTTCTACTTCAATGTGTGAGGGACATGAATCTTTAATTTGAAGATGATCTGAAAAAAAATGCATGTAGACGAAAAAACAGTTCTCACCAACCAGATATCATTTAGACAAAATCTTATTAGTTTAGTTACTTTCCTCTGTTTTTTCTTAAAGACGAACATTTTCTCAATTATCTTAACCCTTTAAAGCCAAACATATCATATTTGTTACATGAGTTCAAAGACCTCTATCTCATCAACATGATAAATAATTTCTTTAAAAACCTGTTAAAATATTTTTAAAATCATATTCTACCACCTTGAGGATTCTCGTATCACAACAGTCGGCTGAAGTGTTTTTTTTTTGTTTTTTTTTTATTTATTTTTCAAAATCTCATGAAATCATCCACTCACATATTTTCAGTGTTTTCTGTGTTAAATAAATGCATGTTTACTAAAACACTTTAATGAAATAGATAAAATAGTGCCCAAAACTGCCCAGTGTGTCAAATATGATAGAAGAAATATATCATAAATAAAATGATAAAGCAATGTTTAGGTTGGGCTTCACACGGTTAACTTTATACTTTATTCCAGACCCGTAGGTTTATATAAATACATAGAAATATACAAAAACATGGATAAGATCGCAGCTTAAACTGACTTTATTATAATACAAAAGAAACATTTGTGCCATATCGAGCTTTTTTTTCAGTTATATAGACTATATTTTTAATTTTAAAACTGTTCTGTTATTGTTACCCAGGAGCCAAATCTCACTGCCCCAACCCAAGGCCCCCTGGTGGGCTGCAAAGGTATTGCAAGTGGGCCGCCAAATCTACTCCTAAATTGTATGATTTTTTTTTTTTTTTTTGTGAGGGAGATGGAGGGTAATATATAAATACAAATAATTTTTGATTTTTAAAACTCAGATATGTTAAAAAATATTAAAAATGTTCAAATATTACTGTATGAAAAACTTAAAGGATGTTAGAGCTCTGTATGTAACAATGACTAGAAATGTAATTTTTTTTTTAAATGTGAAAAAACTCAAATTGTAATAACTCGCAAAAAGTTTTTGCCACATTATCAACCAGTTATTACATTTTAGGCTTTCTTACATTAAAAAAAAATAAATAAATCCTTTCAGGTCATAGTTATAAATTAGGCCTCAACATGGCACTATATGGCCTTCCTACTTATCCACATTATTTCCGAAATTGTACGATTTTTGTAGCAGGGTGGATGGGTGGAGGCTGTAATTATGTAAAAATAAAAATAAAGGGAATGTTTTACATGTTCAAACTCAGTTATTTGAAAGATTTTTGAGACTTAACAGTGGGCCCTGGGTTGGAATAGGTTGGGAACCACTGCTTTAAAGCTCATTTTACACTCTTTTATTAAAAAACAGTGTTTTCAAACTTTACAGCTCAAATACCATTGTTTACATTTTATTCAGTCAAGTTATTAAGAGCTAACTTAAGTCCTCGAATTGAACATTTTAAATAGAATTTGACTATAAACAGCTCACTTTAAGTCTGTAAAAACAACTTTGTCAATTGTTAAGGTATAAAAAGTTAACTTAATATCAATAAAAGCAGTACTAACAAACTTTACTGCAAACTTTACGTCTCAAATTCTATTGTTTACATTCTGTTCAGTTTAGTTTTTTATCCGTAAAACATTTAAACAAACTTTACAGCTTACTGTACGTCTTAAAAACAATCGCTTCCATTCTTCACAGTAAACTCAACATCTCAAATATGATGGAATATGATGAAATTCTTTACAGATAATTTTACTCTCATTTATTAAAAAACAGTGTTTTTAAACTTTTCGCTCAAATACCATTGTTTACATTATTTTCAGTCAAGTTATTAAGAGCTAACTTAAGTCCTCGAACTGAACATTTTAAATAGAATTTGACCATAACAGCTCACTTTAAGTCTGTAAAAACAACCTTTAGATTATTTATAGATCACTGATTATTTCATTTTCTGAATCGATGAATCGACTCATGGTTGAGTCGAGAAAGTCGAGCTGATTTTAGAGCATTGGAAGCATCAATATTCCAGTTTTAATCCATTATTCCATCATTAGTTTGGACTTTAAGGCTCAGAAGAAACAGAAAATTATCACTTAAGTTTCATGAGGTTGTCATCAGGCTCCAGTGAACGTGTTCAGATGTTAATCATGAGTCATATCACACCTGTCATCTACCTGTCGACCTCCCTCTGTGACTAACAGGGAAGTTTTTCTGCGACTGTTTCCACTCAGTTCGTGCTTGAAAGCAGAAAACGCTACGGGCCGACCTGTTGGTCCGGTGAGTTTGGTATGAAGAAGTAATGTATGTTATTTTAAAAAATGAGGATGTTCACCTGCGTGTGCGTTCAGGTGAGCGGAGTTTGTGTAGACGCTGGAGGGAGGAGGGGAGAGAGAGAGAGAGAGAAAGGGGGAGGGGAGGGGAGAGAGAGAGGAGGAGGAAACATCTGAAGATAAAAAGCTGTGACTGCTCCTTCACTGGGTTCAGAAAATCATCAAAGAGCTGAGTGAGTTTCCTGCTCGACGACAGAATGTTTTTACGGTGAGTTTCTTCTTCTTTCATTCATTCATCTTCTCAAACTTTACACTCATCAAAGTTTAGAAACAGATGAGTGAGAAAATGTTCCTTTAAAAAGATCATTGTGAGTCATTTTGCCGTTGGAAATTCTCTCTTCTTATTTTTATGATTCTTTATAAACAGAAAGAAAAGCCGAGAGATTAAAAACGTGGTTCCATATTTTGGCTCCTGACCCGAGTTTTTATTATTTTGAGGATCATGAGTGTGTGAGTCCAGCAGAAGGAGCTCAGTGTTTCAGAATAAAGCGTCAGTATTGTGGGGATTTTCACCTGACACTCGACTCTCTCACAGAACCTTTACAGCTCCGTCCCTTTGATCGGCCTTTCTCCTGTAGCTCCTTTCTCTCTATACATCCCCAAAAGAACAGAGGCTTTGTTTTTTTTTGGCCTGGGAGGAAACAAAGAAACAGTCATTAACCTTTTTAGACTGATGATCAGATCTGTTAAAGGTCAGTCACTCACTCTGAATCATCACTTCATGTTCCTGGATATTTATCAACTATTTATTTATCCACTAAACCTGAGTAATAACAGTATTTTCTTTCCTTACAGCAACTTTACGTCTCCGATAACAGTCCTCACGCTATGAAAAATAACCATAAATCTCTTATAACAAACTTAAAACTCTTCACTTCTGCAAAAAAAAACATTGTTTGCATTCGTCACAGTAAACTTTATAGAAGAAAAGTCTTAAACTTTACAGCTAACTTGAACATCTCAAACACGTTACGTAATATTCCTTAAACCTAAATGGATACCTCAAATTCCATTCTTTACCTTTACCTTTACACAAGAAAAGTTAAAAAACTTTGCAGTTAACTGTATATATGAAGTATCTGTCCAAACATTCTTTCCAGCTAACTTTACAATTCAAATATGTGAAATTACATTCTTTGCAACTAGAGAAATATCTCAAATTTCACTGTTTACATTCTCTATAGTTAACTTTGCATTAATATAAACAGTGTTTACAAACTTAACAGCTCAGTTTACATCTAAAATAGGTTTGATTACTTTCTTTACAACTAAAGTGAAATCGCAAAATTTAATGTTTATATTCTAAAATGTCACCTTTACATCAATAGGAATAGTGTTGACCAACTTTACAGCTAATTAACAACCTCAAAAACATTGAATAACATTCCATAAAACTTAAGTTATAACTAAGACTCCAATGTTTTTATTCTTAACATTTAATTTAATATTAATAAGATTAGTGTATCCAAACTTTACAGCTAACTTTACGTCTCCGATAACAGTCCTCACACTATGAAAAATAACTATAAATCTCTTATAACAAACTTAAAACTGTTCACTTCTGCAAAAAAAACATTGTTTGCATTCGTCACAGTAAACTTTATAGAAGAAAAGTCTTAAACTTTACAGCTAACTTGAACATCTCAAATACATTATGTAATATTCCTTAAACCTAAATGGATACTTCAAATTCGATTCTTTACCTTTAACTTTACATGAGAAAAGTCAAAAACTTTGCATATCAATAAGACTAGTGTTGACAAATTGATTGGCTAACTTTACATCTTAAATACCATTGTTTACATTCTAAGCAGCAAACTTTACATCTCATAGAACCTTCTTTAAAACTTTACAACTTACTTTACACAACAGATAGGTTCAATTACATTCTTTACAACACAGGTTTTATCTTAAATTCAATAATTTCTGTACAGTTAATTTTAATATCAATAAGAACAGTCTTAACAAACTTTACTGCAAACTTAACTTTTTAAATTCTTTTGTTTACATCCTGTTAAGTTTACTTTTTATTGATTAAACAGTTAAACAATTTAGTGTTGATAAACTTTACAGCTAATTAACAACCTCAAAAATATTGAACAACATTCCATAAAACTTAAGTTATAACTAAGATTCCAATGTTTTTATTCTTAACATTTAATTCAATATCAATAAGACTATGTATCCAAACTTTACAGCTAACTTTACGTCTCCGACAACAGTCCTCACACTATGAAAAATAACTATAAATCTCTGATAACAGGCTTAAAACTCTTCACTTCTGCATTTGTCACAGTAAACTTTATAGAAGGAAGTCTTAAACTTTACAGCTAACTTGAAGATCTCAAACACGTTAAGTAATATTCCTTAAACCTAAATGGATACCTCAAATTCCATTCTTTACCTTTAACTTTACACAAGAAAAGTTAAAAAACTTTGCAGTTAACTGTATATATGAAGTATCTGTCCAAACATTCTTTACAGCTAACTTTACATTTCAAATATGTGAAATAACATTCTTTGCAACAAGAGAAATATCTCAAATGTCACTGTTTACATTCTCAATTTTTAACTTTGCATTAATATAAACAGTGTTTACAAACTTTACAGCTCAGTTTATATCTGCAAAAGGTTTGATTACATACTTTACAACTAAAGTGAAATCGCAAAATTTATTGTTTATATTCTTAACAGACACCTTTACAGCAGTAGGACTAGTGTTGACAAACTTTACAGCTAACTTTATCTCTCCAATAACAGTCCTCACACTAAGAAAAATAACTATAAATCTCTAACAATAAAACTTAAAACTCTTCACTTCTGCAAAAAAAACATTGTTTACATTTGTCACAGTAAACTTCAAAGAAGAAAAGTCTTAAACTTTACAGCTAACTGTATATCTCTTAAAACTGTCTAAAAATTCTTTACAGCTAACCTTACATCGAAAACATATTAAATTAGATTCTTTACAACTAAAGAAATATCTCAAATTTCACTGTTTACACTCTTTAAAGTTAACTATGCATTAATCACTACAGTGTTTACAAACTTTACAGCTAACTTTACATCTTTTAAACATTGTTAACATTCTTTACAGCTAACTTAAGACCTCAAATGTATTGAATAAACTTCAATGGAACTAAAGTTATATCTCTAATTCCAATGTTTATTCATTTAAAATTTAATTTAATATCAATAAGACTAGTGTTTCCAAACTTTACAGCTAACTTTACGTCTCAAATGCCATTGTTAACGTTCTATGCAGCAAACTTTACATCTCAAACAACTGTCTTTAAAACTTTACAACTTACTTTACATCACAGATAGGTTCAATAACATTCTTCACATCAAGGGTTTTGTCTCAAATTCAATTGTTAAGGTATTAAAAGTTAACTTAATATCAATAAAAGCAGTCTTAAACTTTACTGTAAACTTAACGTCTCAGATTCTCTTGTTTACATCCTGCTCAATTTAGTTTTTTATCCGTAAAACTTTTTTAAAAACTTTACAGATTTCTGTACATCTTAAAAACAATCGCTTTCATTCTTCACAGTTAACTCAACGTCTCAAATATGATGGAATATGATGAAATTCTTTACAGATAATTGTACACTCACTTATTAAAAAACAGTGTTTTTAAACTTTGCGCTCAAATACCATTGTTTACATCATTTTCAGTCAAGTTATTAAGAGCTAACTTAAGTCCTCAAAATGAACATTTTAAACAGAATTTGAATGTGAACAGCTCACTTTGAATATGTAATAAGAGCCTTTATTTACTTTACAACTAACTTTACACCTCTACAAACAGATTTGATATTTGCTACTTAACTTTTACAATATCATCTATTTTCTCAACAGATAACGTTGATTGTAGTTTATGTCGTATGTATTGTCCCTGACTAACACTTATCTTAATATCTAACAGAACATTTTCAATCCTCACAGATTTATTTACGTCTGTTATTACAAATTTAACCACCTTTACAGCCAAAGTTACATTTTTTATAACTGTCTTTACATTCTTTACAATACACTTTACATCCCTAATGACTATTTTTACAGATAACTTTACAACTCTGATCACATTTTCAGTTTTGACAGCGAGCTTTACATCTTCATAACAGTCTTTTAATTGTTTGTAGCTGATTTTAAATCTCATATACCTTTGTTTACATCACTTACAGCCAACTTTAGGTTTCATAAAATTATTTACATTCTTTAACGTTTTAACATTTTTCAGAATGACCTGCCATGTCTCAAACCAGGTCTTTAATTTTTGAGGAAAACTTTCGAAGTCTAGTTACAGGAGACAGATAGATATGTGGTGAACCTTTTTTAAATTTGTGATTGTTCTTCAAACGTTGTCTTCAGTGTTTCTGTGTTTGATGTGAATGTTTGGGTTAAAGCTCAGACTAATTTGCAGATCAGTCGGGGAAATTTGAAAGTTCTCTTCGGTAAAACAACAACAACATGCAAACAGACTGCAGTCAAATAAACAAGCTCACTTTGCATTGAAAATGTGTGTGTGTGTGTGTGTGTGTGTGTGTGTTTATGTTTTCCAGGTGTGTCGGGTTGCTACTTGTGGCTCTTTGTGCCATTTGTTGTGCAGCTCCAGCTTCAGGTAAACAACGACGTCATCTCTGAATTTTTGAACACACCAACTTTAAATGTTGACTTCAAATTGAGATTCATTAAATTTATATAACTACACAAAAAAAACATTAAAAACTGTGATAGATGTTGTGAACTCAGGCTGTTATAGAATGATATAGACCACTGATTCCCAACCTGTGGGTCGTGGCCCCCTGGTGGGCCGCGGAGGTATTACAAGTGGGCCGCCAAATCATTTCCAGAATTTAAATTTAGTGGTGGGTAATTATATAAAGATAAAAAATATACAGAATAATGTTTGAAATGTAAAAACTCATTTACATATTAAAGGATCTCAAACATGTTCAAACTTTCATATAGAAGAAAAATCCTTTAAGAACGCAAGTTAAAGCCTGAGACCTGAAATGTGATTCAAAAAATGTAATAAAATCCAAAATGTAGTAAAACAAATGATGTATAACCCAAAAATGTAATTACTGACCCAAAATTTAACCAGTTGTTAAACCTCGGGCAAATGGTAATTACATTTTTGGGAATTAAACTGGGCCTTGAATTGGAAAAGGTTGGAAACCACTGATATAGACGTAAGTTAACTCAGGCTATAGAATTAAATACAACGTTGTGAACTCAAGCTGTTATATAATGTGATAGAATGTTGTTATATAATGATAAAGTATGTTGATAACTCAGGTTGTTATATAATGTAAATAACAGCTGTCGACTGAAGTAAACTCAGACTTTAAAAGAAAGTAATCAGACTGGTTTAAACTGTAAAAGAGTGTTATATAAGTAAAACCCAGTCCATTTTATCATGTTATAGACTGATACAGAAATAACTTGATTGCAATAGACTAAAATAAATAATTAATGAATGTTTTCAGTCATAATAGAGTGAAATAAGCTGAGACTGTTATAAACTGCTTCAAAGTGTCACAGACATATATATATATATATATATAAGAAGCTAGATGCCTTTAGGCGGAGTCAGCAGCGTCATCACAGTGGCGACCATCTTGGAACAGGGGACTGCTCTGTACTGTAGTTTACTCACTCATTCTGAAAATATTCTCAAGTTTGCAAGTTAATTAGCTAAATTTCTGACGTTTACAACAAACCAAGCCGTTTGAAAATCTGTTGAAAATTGAATAATCTACAGTTATTTCAAAGTCCATGCTCCATTGACTATGATGGAATGAGTGAGCGAGCAGCCCTGTTCCAAGATGGCCGCCATGTGACAACGTTACTTTCCATTGGCTTACAGCGCACACGAGGCTTTCTTATATACGTCTATGGTCACACACTGTTATTGACTGTTGTTGACAGTTATTGACAATTAAAGAATGTTATTGATTGTTATATACTGTTATAGACTGTTATAGACTGTTATATACTGTAATAGACTGTTATAGACTGTAATACACTGTTATAGACTGTTATAGACTGTTATAGACTGCAATAGACTGTTATATACTGTGAAAGACTGTAATACACTGTTATAGACTGTTATAGACTGTTAAAGACTGTTATTAACAGCCTTTGACTGGTATAAACTGTAGTTGACTGTTTTTGATTTTTAGTGACTGTTATCAATTGTAATTGACTACTGAAGACTGTTATAGACTGTTCTAGATTGTTGTTGACTGTTATCGACTGTTACAGACTGTAAAATGTTATCCATTTCTATAGACTATTTATTTTTTATTTGTTATTGATAATTATAGACTGCTATAGACTGTTTTTGGCTGTCATGGACTGTTACAGACTGTTATATACTGTTACAGACTGTTATATACTGCTACAGACTGTTATATACTGTTACAGACTTTTATTTACTGTTATATACTGTAACAGACTGTTATATACTGTTACAGACGGTTACAGACTGTTATATACTGTTACAGACTGTTACAGACTGTTATATACTATTACAGACTGTTATATACTGTTACAGACTGTTACAGACTGTTATATACTATTACAGACTGTTATATACTGATACAGACTGTTATATACTATTACAGACTGTTATGTACTGTTACATACTGTTATATACTGTTATATACTATTACAGACTGTTATGTACTGTTACATACTGTTATATACTGTTATATACTATTACAGACTGTTATATACTGTTACAGACTGTTACAGACTGTTATATACTATTACAGACTGTTATATACTGTTACAGACTGTTACAGACTGTTATATACTGTTACAGACTGTTACAGACTGTTATATACTATTACAGACTGTTATATACTGATACAGACTGTTATATACTATTACAGACTGTTATGTACTGTTACATACTGTTATATACTGTTATATACTATTACAGACTGTTATGTACTGTTACATACTGTTATATACTGTTATATACTATTACAGACTGTTATATACTGTTACAGACTGTTACAGACTGTTATATACTATTACAGACTGTTATATACTGTTACAGACTGTTACAGACTGTTATATACTATTACAGACTGTTATATACTGATACAGACTGTTATATACTATTACAGACTGTTATGTACTGTTATATACTATTACAGACTGTTATTTACTGTTACATACTGTTGTATAGTGTATTTGGTGTTAAGGACTGTTATAGACTGATGTTTACTCTGTCTTAAATCAACTGTAGTTTATTTTTGAAAACTCATCTAAACTGTTTCAGACTGTTTTAGACTTTTATAGACTTTTCAAACTAAGGGATTTATTAAGACTTTTTTAGACTCATACTGTTGTAGACTGTTAAATACTGTCATGGACACAGACTTTCATAGACTTTTATAGACTTGGACTGTTATAGACTGTTATAGATGTAGACTGTTATAGACTGTTATAGACTGTTGTAGATGTAGACTGTTGTAGATGTAGACTGTTATAGACTGTCATAGACTGTTATAGATGTAGACTGTTATAGATGTAGACTGTTATAGATGTAGACTTTCATAGACTTGGACTGGTGTAGAATATAATAGACTCTGACTTTTGTAGACTGTTATAGACTGTTATAGATGTAGACTGTTATAGACTGTTATAGATGTAGACTGTTATAGACTGTTATAGACTGTTATAGATGTAGACTGTTATAGACTGTTATAGATGTAGACTGTCATAGACTGTTATAGATGTAGACTGTTATAGACTGTTATAGATGTAGACTGTTATAGATGTAGACTGTTATAGATGTAGACTTTCATAGACTTGGACTGGTGTAGAATATAATAGACTCTGACTTTTGTAGACTGTTATAGACTGTTATAGATGTAGACTGTTATAGATGTAGACTGTTATAGATGTAGACTGTCATAGACTGTTATAGATGTAGACTGTTATAGACTCTTATAGATGTAGACTGTTATAGACTCTTATAGATGTAGACTGTTATAGAAGTTCTAAGTTTGTTGTGTTTGTTTTGAATCTGTCAGTTTCAGGAAAGTCATCTCTGACTCAGAACTTTGTTGCAAATGATTGTTTTTAATTTTCTCATGTTTTTTTTATTTCTCAGACAGAAGTAAAGACCTGCTGCAGCATCTTAATGGTAGCACACACACACACACACACACACACACACACACACTCATTGAACACATTTATAAATATTGTTAAATTTAAGGCTCATACTCAGACTGTTTTTGATCAGTTTCTGACATTAAAACCTGATACCATAATGATTTTTTCTTTTAAATGAGTTTATTGGTTTTTTTATTTATTTGTTTATGAAATAACTAATTTATTTACTTTTTAATGGTGATTTAAGGAGGAACTACAGATGGACCTTTGAGCGCACAGCCAGGTAAAACAACACATTAAACGCATAAAATAACAACCAACATGCAAATAAAGATCGGAAACATTTCTCAATTTACATTAAAAAAGGACTAAAAGTTTCCACCCCAATGAAAAATATAAAGATGATTTTTCCTAAAACCGTTAAAGTTTATGTGAGTTTGTTTATATTTTTCCACAGGACACGCTGGTGGTTCAGACTCTGATGAACAGACTCAAGGTGAACATCATGTTCTGTTTTTGTTCCTGTGACGAGGAAATTCTTCTAAATCACTTTTTTGATGTTGATAATTTCTTCCTTTTCTTTGGAACAGAGTAAAATGATCACAGTCGAGATAAAATCTGAAGCACTTAGAAAGAACGAGGATGTAAAAACAGACACTCACGGCTGATAAGAATGAAGACGTAAGAGTGAGCAGGGGGGAAAAAAGGGAGGTTTGTAAATGTCTGAGCGACAAGGAAACAAAAGAAAAAAGGATTTAAGCTGAAGAGCGAGAAGGAAACAAAAGAAAAAAGGATTTAAGCTTAAGAGCGAGAAGGAAACAAAAGAAAAAAAGGATTTAAGCTTAAGAGCGAGAAGGAAACAAAGACAAAGGAATGAGGATGTAGATGTTAGAGTGAGATAGAAACTCTTCATTTTTCTGTTTCTCTCTTTTAGCTCCTTCAGACGCAGCTGAGCCCAATGGAGAACAAGGTTAGAAAGTAGAAGTAGAGGTTTCTTTTTGGGTTTTGTTGTTTGTTTGTTTTGTTTGTTTTTGTCGAAAGAAGGGTTTTCTTCTTGGTTTTTGTTTTCTATTTGGTTTTTAGGTGTTTTTTTGTTTGTTTTCTTTTTGGTTCTTGTTTTCTTTTTGTTTTTTAGGTGTTTTTTTGTTTGTTTGTTTTCTTTTTGGTTTTTGGGTGTTTTTTTGTTTGTTTCATTTGGTTTTTGTTTTCTTTTGGGTTTTAAGGTGTTTTTTGTTTGTTTTCTTTTTGTTTGTTTTTTTCTTTTTGGTTTTTAGGTGTTTTTTGTTTGTTTTCTTTTTGGTTTTTGTTTTTTTTTTGTTTTTAGGTGTTTTTGGTTTTTGTTTTCTTTTTGGTTTTTGTTTTCTTTTTGGTTTTTAGGTGTTTGTTTGTTTGTTTTCTTTTTGGTTTTTGGGTGTTTTTTTGTTTGTTTTCTTTTTGGTTTTTGTTTTCTTTTTGTTTTTTAGGTGTTTTTTTGTTTGTTTGTTTTCTTTTTGGTTTTTTTGGGGTGTTTTTTTGTTTGTTTTCATTTGGTTTGTGTTTTCTTTTTGGTTTTTAGTTTGGTTTGTTTTTGTTTGTTTTCTTTTTTGTTTTTGTTTTCTTTTTGGTTTTTAGTTTGGTTTGTTTTTGTTGTTTTCTTTTGGTTTGTGTTTTCTATTTGGTTTTTAGTTTGGTTTATTTTTGTTGTTTTCTTTTGGTTTTTGTTTTCTATTTGGTTTTTAGGTGTTTTTTGTTTGTTTTCTTTTTGGTTTTTGTTTGGTTTGTTTTTGTTTGTTTTCTTTTTGGTTTTTGTTTTCTTTTTGGTTTTTAGTTTGGTTTCTTTTTGTTGTGTTGTGTTTTGTTTTGTTTTGTTTTAAACACTTAAAGGTTCTGACTCAGGTAATAAACCCGTCCTTCACCAAAACACAGACTTTAACCATAAACCTATTATTTTTGTAAATAAACACGTACAAACATATATGTACATTAACCTGAGATTCCTTGAAATAAAATCAGATTTTCCCACAAACATCAGGTTTGTTATTGATAAAGATCTGATCATGTTTGATCTGTTATCAGCAGCAAAATTCAAAAGTAACAAATCACAAAACCTAAAGCAGTTCCTGTACTGTTAGTTAGTTACTTACTTAGTTAGTTACTCAGTTACTTAGTTAGTTGGGCAAAAAAGTTCCTAGGTAAGTAAGTTAGTCGCTAAGTCAGTAAATCAGTAACAGTCAGTTCGTGGGTCGGTTAGTCAGTTAGTCAGTATGTCAGTTGGTAAGTGAGTTAGTCAGATAATTGGTTAGTCAGTCAGTCATTAAGTCAGTTAGTCAGTCAGTTAATCAGAGAGTTGGTTAGTCAGTCAGAGAGTTGGTTAGTCAGTCAGTTAATCAGAGAGTTGGTTAGTCAGTCAGCTAGTCATTAAGTCAGTTAGTCAGTCAATTATTTAGAGAGTTGGTTAGTCAATCAGTCACTCAGTTGGTAGGTGAGTTAGTCAGTCAGTCAGTCAGTTAATCAGAGAGTTGGTTAGTCAGTCAGTCACTCAGTTGGTAAATAAGTTAGTCAGTCAGTCAGAAAGTTAGTAAGTCATTCACTCAGTCATTAAGTTTGTCAGTCAGTTGGTAAGAAACTTGTTTGGTCGGTTAGTTAGTAAGTGAGTCAGTTATTTGGTCAATTTGCGGGTCAGTCAGTCAGTCGGTTAGTTAGTTGGTTAGTTAGTCAGTTAGTTAATTTGTTTTGTTGGTTATTGAGTTATTTTCTTTGTTTGTTTATTTGTTTCGTTAGTAAGTTAGTTAGTTAGTTAGTAGATAGTTACTCAGTTGACGTGTTGTCCTGTTGCTCGTTTCTCAGTGAGTTGTCGGTGAAGGTTGTTTGGAGAATGTTTAGTGAGATATTTTAAACTTTTTCAGGCCCAGGACGAGCTGTGGAGCAGATCATTGATTCGTAGTTTGAGTTAAAATCACAGTTATGAATTTACTCATCAGTAAAATCTTTTCCTTTTTTCAGATGCTGCTGACGTTTCCAGTAACGTCCAAACCGACCAGAGTGAAACCGACACAAAGACCGACTCCAACGCAGAGACGCCTGCTGCCGACGCCAACGACAGTTTGGCTCAGGAGAAGCCGAACGAAGCCAATCAGGAGGAAACTGGAGGCTCCGCAAAGAAGGAGGAGGAGGAAACTGAAGAGGAGGAAACTGAAGAGGACGATTCATCAGAGAGTCAACAGGACACGAGCTCAGAGGACAGCAACGAGCAAGGAGACGACGCTAAGGAGGTCAAAGGTGAAGGGGGGTCAGACGAGATCCTCGATAACCAAGATAAAAATGGAGATAGCAGCGATAGCGCTGCCATGTCTGACACGGCGGACTCCAAGGAGTCGACCAATGGGGAGCAAGCGACGTCCTCAGCAGAAGTTAGCAGCGCGATGGACTCTGAAGGAGGCGATAACGACAAAAGCTCGTCGGACATGAGTCAGCCTGACAAAGAGGAAGAGGAGGAACCGGACACGGACAAAGATAACGCAAACGACGCCGCTGAAGCCGACACAGGGGACTCCAAGGAGGCGGTCAATGAGGACAAAGAGGCGGGTGCAGCGGAGGTTAACGGTGACGCGAGCTCTGACGGAGGCGATAACGACAACAACCCAACAGACACGAGTCAACCCGGCAAAGAGGAAGAGGACGAACCGGATATGGGCGAAGTCAGCGAGGACAGTGCTGAAGCCGACACGAGTGACTCCCAGGAGCCGCCCAACGGGGACCAGGAGGCGGTTTCATCAGAAAATACTGGCGACGTGAAGTCTGACAGCGGCGACAAGGACGACGGCGCAACAAACCAATCCGACAAAGACGGGAAAGACAGCAGTGAAAGCAGCAAGGACGAGGAGGAGGAGGAAGCCTGGGAGCCCGACGCTGGTGCTGATGATGACGCTGGCGACAGTCCTGACAGTCAGAGCGAGGACGCCACCAGTGGCAGCAACGGTAATGGCGACGGTGGCGATGGTGGTGATAGCGCTAAAGCCAGTGAAGGTGGTGATGGCAGTGATTCGAGCAACCAAGAAGACGGCGGCGACACAATGGACCAGGACGACCGTGGCGACAGCGACGAAGATCATGGGGACGAAGGTGACCCAGATGATGGCGGCGATGGTAGTGACAGCGATGAAGGGGACGTTGAGACTGAAACGGATGACTCAGCGGCGGGAGAAGACGAGGCCATGAGCACGGATGACTCTGCAAAGCTGGACACTGGTGACACAGACACCAACAGTCCAGAATCTACCGACTCTCCAGATTCTCCTGATTCTCCTGATTCTCCCGACTCGACCGACTCCGATGAAGGTAAAGTGGGAACCAACATCTTCTCTGGTGACTTTTCTTTGGTTAAACTTTACAGGAAACCAGCACAAAACCATTTAGATTCAGGGTCAATACACGTTTTTTTATCTTTGTGAGGTGATGAAAGTGTCTACGGCCATGATGGCGTTTTCCACTCTCTTGACCCAATTGTAGAAAAACAACAATTTAAATTATCAGTGTCGTCCTGGGCACCAAACACCAAGAGAGTCAAAACACCTGTAACATGGTCCCTTAAGGACCACAATGCACTCTGAAGTGCACTTTTGGGAAGCAAACCATGAGCTTTGATGCTCTCTTTGGAGGAAAAAATCACACAAGTGTACGCTTTGTAGGTAAACACCAATAGAGTGTCTCCTTGGGAGCCAAAACATTTGTTTAAGTAACTTCTTGGGAAACAAAACACATGATAAATTGTCCTCTGGGGAGGCAAAAAACATACTTATGTGCCATTTTTGGAGGCAAAACATCAATAGAGTGTCCTCTTGGGAGCCAAAACACATGCTTGTGTGATCTCTCAAGAGCCAGAATACCATCTTTAGTGCACTTTGAGAAGCAAAACACATGCTTTGATACCTTCTTTGGAGGAAATAATGCAAACAAAAGTTTCCACTTTGTAGGCAAAACACCAATAGAGTGTCTTCTTGGGAGCCAAACACATGATCAATTGTCCTCTTGGGAGGCAAAAACATTTTTATGTGCCAATTTTGGAGGCAAAACACCAAAAGTGTCCTCTTGGGAGCCAAAATACATGCTTATGTGATCACTCAAAAACCAGAATACAGCCTTTATTGCACTTTTGGGAAGCAAATCACATGCTTTGATGCCCTAATTGCAGGAAATAATCTAAACAAAAGAGTCCACTTTGTAAGCAAAACACCAATAGAGTGTCTTCTTGGGAGCCAAAACATATGTTTAAGTTACTTCTTGGGAGCCAAAACATTTATTTAAGTTGCTTCTTGGAAGGCAAAACACATGATCAATTGTCCTCTAGGGAGGCAAAAACATTTTTATGTGCCAATTTTGGAGGCAAAACACCAATAGTGTCCTCTTGGGAGCCAAAACACATGCTTATGTAATCTCTCAAATACCAGAATACACTCTTTGTTGCAGTTTAAGGAAGAAAAACACATGCTTTGATGTCCTAATTGCAGGAAATAATCTAAACAAAAGAGTCCACTTTGTAAGCAAAACACCAATAGAGTGTCTTCTTGGAGCCAAAACATATGTTTCAGTTGTTTCTTGGGAGGCAAAAACATACTTAAGTGCCATTTTTGGAGGCAAAACACCAATATTGTCCTCTTGGGAGGCAAAACACATGCTTTGTTGCCCTCTTTGGAGGAAATAATGCTAACAAAAGTTTCCACTTGCATCTTGGGAGCCAAACACATGCCAAACTGTCCTTTTTGGAGGCAAAAACAATCTTTACAGTGTCCTCTTAGAAGGCAAAAACATGCGCAATGGTTCTCTCATTGGAGGCAAAAAACCAAGACAGTGTCTTCTTTGGAGCCAAAACACATGCTTATGTAATCTGACAAACACCAGAATACAATCTTTGGTGCACTTTGAGAAGTAAAACACATGCTTTGATGCCCTCTTTGGAGGAAATAATCCAAACAAAAGTGTCCACTTTGTCAGCAAAACACCAATATTGTCCTCTTGGGAGCCAAAACATATGCTTAAGTTACTTCTTGGGAGCCAAAATACATGCTTATGTGATCTCTCAAGAGCCAGAATACACCCTTTAGTGCACTTTGAGAAGCAAAACACATGCTTTGATGCCCTCATTGGAGGAAATAATGCAAACAAAAGTTTCCACTTTGTAGGCAAAACACCAATAGAGTGTCCTCTTGGGAGCCAAACACATGCCAAACTGTCCTTTTTGGAGGCAAAAACAATCTTTGCAGTGTCCTCTCAGAAGGCAAAAACATGCACAACAGTTCTCTCATTGGAGGCAAAAAAAATCTAGAGTGTCTTCTTGAGAGCCAAAACATATGATTAAGTTGCTTCTTGGGAGGCAAAACACATGATTAATTGTCCTCTAGGGAGGCAAAAACATACTTATGTGTCCTCTTGGGAAGCAAAACACATGCTTATGTGATCTCTCAAAAACCAGAATACAATCTTTGGTGCACTTTTGGGAAGCAAAACACATGCTTTGATGCTCTCTATCAAACAAAAGTTTCCACTTTGTAGGCAAAACACAGGTTTGGTAATTGTTGTGTGACCTGTGTCTGATTTTGGTTTCAGGGCCCCCTGCTGATCAGTCACAACAACCAGATGAGTCCACCTCAGCCACCACAGACGGTAAAGTTTGAAGGTCACAGACAAAAACAGACCTACAGCCAATCCCAGTCCAGATCCAGTCAGAAGAATCCAGTCCAGAGTTTAGAGAGGACACAATGAGAACTAATTTTTATTCTGTATTTCAGCCACAAAGTAATCTTGGTGTGAGGACTCTCTCTGACTGCAGGTAGCAACACACACTGGTACTACACACACACACACACACACACACAGGTGACCGTGGTTTGACGTATTTACCCGTCTTTTCTCGTCCCCAGAGCCGATTGCTGCCGCCACGACCACAACAACCCAAACCATCAACTTCCTGTTTCTAACTCTAGCTCCATTCTGATTGGTCAACTCCGTCCTGAGCTCACCTGAGCGGGATATTCACGGCTACACTACAACACCTGTCTATGGATCTGTCTCACTCTCTCTGCCTGTCTCACCCCCCCCCCTCTCTGTGTAAACAGTAGACGTAGTCACAGGTCGGTTTTTCTGTCCATGAAGATAATGATCGTTGATTTTTGATTGTTTGTCTGCTAATAAATTTCTAACTGTCTGAATTATGTGGTTGTTTTTTGTCTGATTGATCTGTTTTTCTTTTATTATAGAGTTCATAATAATTTAATAATGTTTTTAATTATTACATGACAGTTGAAGAATCCATACCAGAAACATTTTATATCCTGGAGTTTAAAGTGAAATGGTCAGTGGTTCCATTTTTTTTTTGTTTTCCGATGACGACGCGACAACCAGAAGATTCGACAGGATCTTTCAGGTACGTGAAGTTCCTCTAAAATACGACATATGTTTCTTGTTTAGTTGCACATGTGTGTGTTATAGTAGCTTTGTTACTGATGAGAACAACGTGACCTGCAACCAGCGGCAACTTCAACATTTTTAGAAGGAAATAAACTCACCTGAAGATCCTAAAAATGTTTTTTCGAAGATTAATCTCATAAATTTACGGGAATAAAGTCGTAGACTAACAAGACTAAAGTCACGTTTATGTGAATAATCACTTTTTGTGCCGTACAACTTTTTTTATGTCTTTATTGCTCTTTTCTTTTTGATGGTTAATTATTTAAAACTTTTGGGTATTTTTACATCATGCAACCAGACAAAAAAGTTGGGAAACAAACAGTCATAAATGAGTTTGATCTCATAAGTTTATGACTTTACGACTCTTTTAAATTTATGAGATCACACTTGTAAGTTTACGACTTTATTCTTGTAAACTTATGAGATTTGTGTAATGTGTCTATGGCTTAACTCTGATAAATTTATGAGATAAATTAATCTCCAAAAGTTACTTTTTAAATTTAATTTTTTTTTTTTTTTAGCATGGCTCCAATCCACCGTTGTAGAAAACAAACGACTTTTCAATGTTTTTTTTTTGTTTGTTTTTTTAATCATACCTGAAAATCAACTAAATGAATGAAACAGATTTTCAGGGTCTCTTTTGTCCTTTTTTGTATTTCATGATGCTTCAAATGTTTTCTATCGGGGACAAGTCAGGAACACAGGTTGGTCAGTTTATCCCCTGCACTCCTCTACTACAGAGCCATACTGTTGTCACACCAATCATATTTCTGAGAGAAGAATTATGTTTTCTAACAGATTTCAGTAGTTGACCAACATTTCAAAGATTTTAGGTTCATTATTTCTTAGTATTTTTAATTTGAGCACCCAAAAATGTCAGGTGGTGTAACCAAATATATGAAAATATATTTATATGTTCCTGTTATTTTTTCTGTGTGAAATTATTGGCAAGTATCTCTCAAGTGTCTGTAGTGACTCATACATTTTCATTTTGTGTGTTTCATTTCTTTTATTTGTGAATAAGATAAATAATTTGATGTTAAAATAACATTTCACATTATTACATTGGTTGTACCACCTGACATGGAAATTGTTCCAGTCACCAATGAAGTGAAAAAACCTTTTTTATCAGTATTTCAGAGAAATCTACAAACTTTACCACTTGGTCACAAATGTCATTTGGGCTCCTCTGGCTGATGCAGTTTCCTGTTTCCTGTTTTATTCTCTTCACTTTAAAATAAAAGTCTAATGTTACGGCTGCACCACCCTGACATTTGACAAGGTGAAAATTACGGGACAAAAGTTTTTTACATTTCTCAACAGCTTTAAAATTCTTTTTATTTGCAAAGAATGTTTTATTTAAAAAGGTTCAAGCATAAAATAATGCCACTGTATTTTTAATTTCCATTTACAATAACTGACATTCAATTTTTAGAGTTTAATTACTGTGGNGAAATTGTTCCAGTCACCAATGAAGTGAAAAAACCTTTTTTATCAGTATTTCAGAGAAATCTACAAACTTTTCCACTTGGTCACAAATGTCATTTGGGCTCCTCTGGCTGATGCAGTTTCCTGTTTCCTGTTTTATTCTCTTCACTTTAAAATAAAAGTCTAATGTTACGGTTGCACCACCCTGACATTTGACAAGGTGAAAATTACGGGACAAAAGTTTTTTAAATTTCTCAACAGCTTTAAAATTCTTTTTATTTGCAAAGAATGTTTTATTTAAAAAGATTCAAGCATAGAATAATGCCACTGTGTTTTTAATTTCAATTTACAATAACTGACATTCAATTTTTAGAGTTTAATTACTGTGGATACTTGTCAGGACGGCTGCACCACCTGACATTTTGGGGGTTTGAGGAACCAAAACACAAAAAAACATGTTATATTTTAATAGTTTAAAGATGTGTTCAAATAACACAGGTTTCATAGAATAAAGAAATACATGTGATGAAATACTCAATTCATGATGGAAGGAAATATTGCACTCGGACACAAAAAAGGGACGTCACGTCATTGACCCTTATACATACCTGGGTCAGTGTTTCGTACTATCATATCCCTATTATTTTCATTTTTTTGTCGATGATCTCAATTTGAATCCCTAAACATGACATCTAATAATGCTTGAAATGCAGAATGCAAGTAGAATAGATTATCTGCTCCTGGCTGATGAGAAAAAAATCTCTGAAATCAGGGCAACTCTGATCCAGATTATGTATTTTGAATAGCTGGGTTATGTGTACAGAAGAGTATTAAACCCACAGAGACACTTTTAACCCTTTGTTTTACCCACCTCTGTTAAAAAAGTAGAAATGACACAACACATGACTGTGTACAAAATAGAACTCTTTATTCCTCCTCACACAATCACTGCAGGTTTATCATACATCATCTTCTTTGAACAGACTGACTTTAATGACACACTCCCACATGAACATTTCCGTCTGACATTGCACATTTTTCTTTTACGTGATTCATAAAAAAAGCTAAATTATCTCCTCGTCTTCTGGACTCTGTCCAACTTGAACATAAGTTAAAAAATTATACTGCCATCAGTCATCCTCATCAAATCCACTGAGTCATGCTGCGGTCGGGCGAGTCAGCATAAAGTCTATGAGCAACAACAGGAGCAGGCAGGATGTTGGAGTACATGCAGTCTCCAGAGGAAAAAAAAAAAACACTTAAACGGATGTTTTCCTGAAAAATGTTCAACTTTTTTTTTTTTTTTTCGAAAAATTCTCCCACAGAGATATTTTGGTTGAAATAAAACTACAATCTCTTTTTTAAAAAACAAGAATGAAATGAAACAGTAAGAAGTGTAAGGCAGAGGGCTTTTTTTCTAAAGCATTAAAGGCGGCTTTTTCTCTCATCACCTTTACTTTTAACTTTTATCATCTTTTAAAGGAGCATTACACCCTTTTTTTTAACTATTGACAAAAACACTCAGTGGACAAAAGATGTTTGTCTCATCCAACTACTCTGCTGTTTTAAAAATGCAGTTATGACTTAATGGGCAACACTGATCTTCTTCTGTAGATGAGAATACAGCAAATGACTGAAACTTAACGTCCTGATTTAACTTTCAGTAACAGTTTAGTGGCTGTTCTTCTTCTCTTCAGCATGTTGACACCTTTGACAGTCTGACAAATCTGCATGTTTAACGTGCTGGAATGTTTCGTCACATATCTGAGCTTCAACGCTGGTCATTCAATAAATCCTCTCATTTTCTTAAGCTTTTTAACTCAACATCATCCAAGACAGAAAAATAAATCAAACGCTCTGGAAGACGAATGAGACAGTAAAGTGGTGTTTGAGCTTCTACCTAAAAGAGACCTTTGGCTTGCATAGAAATGTGAGATGTGAGGCAGAGAGAGAACTGTTTAGCGAGGGTTTTTTTTGGTAATAATTATTGTTTTTATAGATGAAATGTTCAGATGCCATTATTGTTATGACCATAACTCCCTCCCACATTCAGCTGATGCTTTTCAGTGATACATTATTAACCAAACACACTATCCCTGAGCAACCGGACCACAACCTACAGTCCTTCATGACGTTTCAAAGTAGAAACTCAACATCCTCAATGACCTTTTGGCAACAAACCCACTGTTAGACTCTGCACCAATCACCTCAGGGCATCAGAGCGAGACTGCAACATAGATATATCTTTAAAAGAAGGCAAAACTTAACTTTTACAGGACAAATCTCTTCTCACCTTTACTACCTTATCTTTCACAGCCCTTACTTGAAAGGCATTTATTTTTTTTGTCACTATTGAGGGAAAACCTGTTTTGATTCAGGAATCCTATGAGAGCATGAAGAAATCAGGTTGCACAAAATGATAATTAAAGTAGTGATCAAAATTAAATTCAAGGCAAACAGCAGTCTTACGTTTTCTGTAAAAACTGTTTTTCCATCACTGATCTTTCACAAGCTCCTCCCTCTTTTTGTTTCTCTGTTGTCTTTCTCTCGGTCAGTCAGTCAGTGGAGAACCTGATCACCGGTTGGGCTCCCCCCAGAAAGGAATCAGGATCAGCTCCAGTCGTTTCATATAAGGGGCTCTCGGTTGATCCCACCTCGTTTCGTCACAGAGCAGCAAGAACAGTCCACGACTCGACTCGACGCCCATCTGTGCGTTTGTCACCGGAACTCGTAAATAGGCATACTGTGCTCCCGAACGTGGTTAAGATTTAGAGACTGGTACCTGCAGATGTGAGCGAAACAAACCATGAAGTCATATTGGAGCGTAAAAGTCACATGATACAGCACAAATGTTTGTAGTTACCATTCAGAGCTCCTATGGTAATAGTAACCCTCGATAGTAGCTGTGGATTTCTGAAAGCAGATATAATAAAATCCAGCGAAAGAGGCTCCGCTGATATCTTTGATGGTGTGGTCTGGAACGAGAAACTGCTCCTTGAGATGCAAAGGAAAAAAACAAAAACAAATAAAGGTTAATTCGTTGTGAAATTTCCAGAATTTGATACCAAATACACTTTTGAAATGAACTGACCTTCCACCTCATGAAGACATAATCGCTGTTGTCCAGGGCTTCATAGTCAAAGTCATCTGAATTGAAGCTTTTGGCATATTTGTAAAAAGGCTTGAACTTCCCCTGGACAGAAATAGTTAAAAAAGAAACGTCAGCACAACAGAAAAAATGACAAATTTACAGAGTACTTCTATTATTGACGCCAGTTTCTTTAATTGAAGGCCATGGAATAAAATAAGGGATCACAATATGCTTCTTAACAAAAAGATTTGTATTGTGTCAGTCTAATCTTTATTTATATAGAACATTTTATAAACTGAACATTTCAAAGTGCTGCATAATACAATTTGGAAACAAAAAAAATCTAAAACCAAAAAGCAATGGCACCAAGAAAGTACACTGAAACAGGGAATAGTAGCTAAAAGCAATAAATACAAATACCAAAACGCTAAAAATAATAATATAATAATAAAGAAAAGACACAGGGGAACACACAACTCAGAATGAAAATGGGCCAGTTCTGAACCAACTATAAGTGTAATGTAAGATGCCAGTTTAACGTGCATTATAGTCGTCCAGGCATGAAAAAAGTAAAAGCGATAAACAATCTGCTCAAAGTGCTTAAAAGATAAAAATGGCTTCACTTTCGACAAAAGAGGAAAGTGATAAAAGCCTGGTTATAGTACAGTGCTTATCTGTTCATTGAGTTTAAAATCACTGTCCTTAGTGACGCGAAGATTATCAACAAAGGGTTGACATTCAAATAAAGAAATTTTGGGCCAATCAAGACTTGATCATAGACGGGCGCAGCCATATTGGAAATGGGACGAGTGCCCAAACTCACAGCTATTGGGCGCCCGTCAGTCACGTGATCTGAGCTGTGGCTCTGATTGGGTAAGCTCTCGATCCTAATATCTTCCAAACGGCCGAGTTAGAAAAAAATTCACCCCCCTCACAGTGTGTGCCGTTAGCAAAATTAGTGATACAGACAGGAGACAGAGTTTGTACCAGGCTTTAAATACGCTAATTTCAGCTCTGAAAACATCCTTTTTCCCATCCACTTGTACAGGATTTCCGGTGCTTCTGGAGCCAGCCTCAAGCGGTCACTGGAGGAACAGCAGCTTTTTAGCACTTCAGTGTTGTCTCATTTTTTCAGACTGGAGGTTGCCGCTTGGACTTGACATCATCTCAATTCAGCAAGTGTGTAAGGGGGGGGGGGCTATGGCACTCTTAGAGATAGGCAAGTAAATCTGGCAGTCATCAGCATAGAAATGATAAGGGATGCTGTACTTTCTGAAAATTGAACCAAGCAAGAGAGATACAGAGAAAAGAGGAATGGGCCAAGAACTGAACCCTGGGGGACTCCTCAGTGGAGAGGGGCAGCCGATGAGGTGGGGACCCTCCTGCCTGACAACACAGGATCTCCTGAACAGGTAAGACCTAAACCAATCTAATGCTGCCCTCCTGACACTCACACAGTCTTCAAGGTGGTCTAAAAAAAAGGCGTTTGCATGGGCCACCGTGTTGAAAGCATAGACTGTATATAGAATGGACAGCGTGGCCTGCCCGCCTGTCACAGTTTTACGGTTTTGAAGCCAAAAAAAAATCATTTCTCAAGTTGCCATTGTGCAGCCAGAGTCTGCACAGTAGAGAATTTCCGGTGGAGCAAAGTCAAGTTTCTTATATCCCCGATAAAAACTACTCACGAACGGCAGCTGTCAACTATCATAAAACAAAACTTATCACTCGGTTTTTAACGTCCAATAACTAATGAAAAACCAGCTCCTCAGTCATAAAAAAAGACTTGAAAACAATGCAGCCAAATTACATCTTCATACCACTGCAGCGTAAAGATGTGAGAAACATTTCTACCAGGTATCGTAATCTTTTTAAGTTTTCCCGACTCGTATCCAGAATGCATGAGGAGTTGGAGTTTATGACCTATACTGCAGCCAGAGACCAGGGAGCGGGGCATCTGCTGGAGGCTTCAGTTTGAGCCATAGACTGTATAATGAGTGGACGTAACAACGTTCGGCTCAAACATAAGCCTCCAGCAGATGCCCCGCCCCCTGGTGTCTGGCTGCAGTATAGGTCATAAGCCCCGCCTCCCCATGTATTCCAGATATGAGCCGGGAAAACTTTAAAAAATTACAATACCTCGTAGAAACGTTTCTCTCATCTTTACGCTAAGGTAGTATGACGATGTCATTTGGCTGCATGGTGTTCAGGTGTTTTTTTTTCTGAGAAGTTAGTTTCTCATTAGTTATTGGACGTTAAAAACCGCGATATAAGTTTCGTTTTACGATAGTTGACAGCTGCCGTTCGTGAGCAGTTTTTACCGGGGATATAAGAAACTTCAGGAAAGAGCCAAAAGGAGACTAAACCTTCTGAAGAAGAAGAAATAAATATTTTTATTTCTCTTTTTTACTTGGCTCCACCAGAAATTCTCTACTGCGCAGACTCTGGCTGCACAATGGCGGCTAGAGAAACGGGGTTTTTTGGCTTCAAAACGTAGAACGGTGACAGGCGGAAGCACGCTGTCCATTCTATATACAGTAATTGGTTGGAGCTGACTGTCATTACATCCACTGATTATACAGTCTATGGTTGAAAGCAGCAGTCAGGTCTAAAAACACTGAGACGGCAGAACTACCAGAATTGGTTGATAAAAATAGCTCATTTAAAACCTGTATACGTGCAGAATCAGAAACACTCAGAGCCTTACAGCCTGACTGGAAACTTCCTGAAATACCGAGAACATCTAAAAATGTCTGTAATTAATTGGAACACTTTTTTCAATCAATTACAGCAGAAGTATGTTTCTTGGTGCACTATTTATTAGGATAACAGCAAAAAAAATCCTACTTGTCTTGTCCTACTTCATAATAGAACATGAATTACATTAAATTTCAGCAGACTAGATTGGATGAAGTTCACAATCAGTGATTAAAAAAAAGAAGAAGAAGAAAAAAAAGAAAAGATCAGACATACCCAGTGCTTTCTGTCCACGTCTTCATCTGCATCCCACTTCCTGGTCAAAAACGGCCTTTTCCGACTGATGATTTCACCGGCAAAGAATGTGGTGAGTGTTGGATACTCCTTCAACACAAGAAAAGACAAGAGGATATAAAACTCTCTTTCATTCAGCAGGTTTTTCCACCAAAGTGCTGATTATCTCAATGAGTCTGTTGAGGGAAAAGTCAAACAGCATCTAAAATAAAGATAATCCCCATCCCCTGTTTATGTTTGACAACTAAGTAAGAGAAATGTGAAAGAAACAAGTTCAGACTCCTCATGAAACAGTTTGGTTCCAAAGCCCCACACAACCTCTACTCATCTTTCACACCGCTCTGACACGGCCAAAAATGCACCGCAGAGTCTCGCAGCCTGTTCCCCCAACATGTTACATAATGTAATGAGTATACAGTTGACACACTTGTGCCTGCAGCTCCAGTCTACACCCAGAAACAGAAGTTGAATCCAATGTCTCATATTTGTCTTATCTAGTGTGACATAATACACTTTGTATCAATCAAGTGGAGACTTGTTGGAACATGCTGCGACGTGTTTATCACTTTATCTTTAGATGGAGTAAAGGTCAGAACAAGTGACCCAGTTTGAAAGCTTACCTCAGTCAGGCCTTTGATCTTTAGGTATCCACACAAATATGAGTCCTCCATTGTGACATGCTGCCCAAGACAAACAAATGTGGAGTATTTTTAGAAAACAGAGTTATGTCATTTGAAAGGGTCAAAATCACAGGTGCAGAAATGGGGTTTCCACTACAGGAAAATGTAGTTTACAAATAAAAACATGGCAGAGACAGCTTTTGCAAAATACTGCACATGCACAAAGGAGCAGATAACAAGTATTTGCACAGTACGGATTGCATATCATCTAAAGCACATGCAAGAGGGCTTTAAAGTTTGAATAACAAGTCGACAAAAAATGTTAAAGATGTAAAATGTAAAGAGATAGGGATAATAGAAGCCAGGGGCGGATCTACCGGGTTGGCACAGGGTGGCAGCTGCCCCCCCCTAAAACAAAGCCTTGCCATCCCTGTTGTAAAGATTTAATTTAAAGAAAAGTCTAGCGTTTAAAAGTGAAAGTTTTGAGATAAAAGTCAATCATTTGAGATAGCAAAGACAAAATTCTACAATTAAAAATCCAATTTTTGAGATAATAAGTCACAATTATGACATGAAAGTCAGTTAGTTGAGACATCAAAGTCAAAATTATGGGGCAAAAGTCGAAATTTTGCCTCTGTATACAAAATTTTTGACTTTACCTGCAAAAAAAAAAATTAAAAAAAAAAAGAAATCCCAACCAAAGCCAGTTTTTCTTTTTGATATTTTTCACAGGCAGAAATTGGCTTCAATATCTATGTTGCAATTACTTGATTTATTTATTTGACTTCAAATAGAGAGGGGGGTGTTTTAAATAAATGTTTGTGTTATGAAGCTACTTTGTGGTCTTTGGTAGAGAGTCCTATTTTGGGGTTTTCAGAATATGTTCACCCTAAAATTAAACTAATCTAGCAAATAGTCTTCTGACATTTTGCCACCACTTAACAACTGACTGCCCCTCTCTTTCCCCCCATATTTTTTTTTCTAAATCCGCCCCTGATAGAAACATATATATTTATACAAAGTCATAAATTTGGAGATGCTTTTTCATTATTGGGGTTCTAAGAGAGTCTGTGAATTATAATGCAGGTAGTAGGCGTCACAGTCACTACAGCCGCGTAATAACTGTCAGAGCTTGTGGGTCAATAACATTCATTTGTGGAGCTGGAAGTAAAAACTGTGGTATGTTCTAAAAACAGCTGAGACAAAGTTAACTCCTGTAATTTTGTGTTAACCTGTCATTCCAGGGCAGAAAAAGTAGCTGAAGCTAGCTCAAAAGTAGGTCAGTGTGTTAGCAATTTATGTCAACCCACTGAAAAATGAGCCCACCAAGCTAATGCTAGCTACGTTAGCAATTGGGCAACAAATACGCTGAGTTCGCAGATGACAGTCACAGAAACTATCAAAGCAAATAATAAAATATCAATAACAGGTTAATAACTTCACAATACATTACCTGCAGAACAACCTCAACGTCGTAGGAGTTGCCTTTACTCTTCTGATATCCCCGAAACTGTGAGCCGCTGTACAGCAGCGAGGTGGCCACCCCCGGCTGGTACGTGTTGATCGGGGCAGGGGGGAAAAGAGAGGCCGGGGATGGACAGGCCGGGCCGGTGGTACT
>RPOG01001308.1:0-162014 GCA_008086565.1 Thalassoma bifasciatum
GTACTTCCCCTCCTCCTTCCCGCCCTCGGCGAAGGTGGTGCAGCCGTAGCCGTGTCTCTGGTTGTTCAGCCACTCGCCCTCGTACTTCAGCCCGCTCGACCTCTCGCTTATTCCGTACCCGGAGCGCTTGTCGTTCTTCCACTCGCCCATGTAGACCTCCGTGGTGGTGGCGTCGATGTCGGCCTCCACCGGGGGGAAGTCCTCGGCGCCGGCCAGGCTCTCGTCCATGCTGATGGTGGAGTTGGTGTCGCTGGCGTTGGAGCTGAGCGCCGACTCCGTCCTCAGGAAGCTGATCTTGCTCTTCTGGCTGGACAGCGACGTGCTGGAGTCGGACTTCCTCAGCTTCCCCAGCAGGGAGCTCCTGCGGAAAAGGCCTTTCTTCTTCGGTTTCACCGCCTCCGGGTCCACCTGCAGAGTGAGGGCGAAGCCGCCGCGGGACGGGCCCAGCTGGGTGGGGGTGGAGACGGGGGTCTCCTCACCTGAGGCGTTGGTGGTGGTGATGACGGGGATGTCCTGCTGCAGGACGGTGCCGTTGCTGTGCTCGCTGCGAAGGGAGGTCAGGGAGGTGCGGAGAGGGGAGCGTACGACTGCGGCCATGCCATAGGGGACGCTCTGACGGACGCCGTAGCCGTGTCGCATCCCACCCGTGAACTGACCCTGGAAAGTACCTGGAAACAGAAAACAGGAAGTCATTCTTTTTTCCAGCTGATCCACCGGGGGCAGTTTTCTGGCCTTCGTAGTGTTTTTCCAAGAAGAAGACTACATTTCCCATGAGCACTAGCATCCACTGCTGTTAAGAGGTGACTCTTAAAGAGGTGTTTGTTCTGGAGAGCAGATCTTTGATTTGATTTGATTTGATTTGATTGAACATATCAAACTATGAGCGATAAAAAAAGGAAAGAAAACAGTAATAAATACAAGAAGTGATAGACAAATTTTAAAAAAAGAAATAACTTAAAAACAAAACAAGACAGATCCTAAATCTGCATTTTCTTTTGTCTGTCTACATGCTCGAAAGGGAAAAGAAAGAAATACACACTTATTTAATCCTACCCCTTTTGAATTTGACTTATTCTTATTTGAAATCAAAATAACGAATATTTAGCAACCTAACAATCTTCTTTTTGACTCTGCTTTTTTTTTTTCATTTAAGCCAACTTTTCCCAGGATGCAAAGAGACAAGGTAATGTATTTATTTGTTGTTTGAAATGTGACAACAATCTCTGCAGTGACAGTTCTGACCCGATTTTAGTCACTGAGGTGTTTTGGACGCATTTCCATAAGAGTACAATGTCCAACCTGAGGTTATTGTTCAGTTATATGTTTTCCATTTGTTGATACAATGTAAAAAACAGAAATACTGGTACATAGAACTCACAACAAGGGGGCACACTGCAAAAAAAAACCCTGAAATCAAAGCAAATGTTTGTGACTTATATTCTGAAAAAACGTCTTATTGGTCTAAATATGAGCCACATTCACCAGACCAGTCTAGAAAAATGTCTTATTTCAAATAAATTAAAGACAAAAAATGATGCCTGTCGTTTCTACAATTTAATTTAGCAGAGTCTTTTACCCGAAAGGACGTACAACACAAGCAAGAATAAGAGTGGAGGTAAAAAAACAAGGTAAGTGCGACAAAGTGCTTCAAGTTTGTTTCACCAGCCAGTGCAGGAAGCTGTTCTCTTAAAGAAGTGCAACCAGGGTAAGAAAAAGCAAATTGTTTAGTTTCTTGTATTGAAACATTATTCCTATTTCAAGAAACTTGATAAGGTAGATTTTTTTTGGTACTCGTTACAAGTATCCAGGCATCATTTCTGTCTTTGAATATCTTGAAATGAGACATTTTTCTGGACCCTACACTTGAATGTGGCTCACATCAAGTCGCGATAGACTTTTGTTTTGACTAAAAACAAGACATAAACTCTTGCTTGGATTTTAGTTTTTGTAGTGTATGCGTGATTATGATAAGAGTGGTGTCTCAGATTGTGCATCACCTGTTTCCCTTTAGTTTTCTTTACTTGTCTGTGAACCTAAAGTGCTTTGTGTGGTGATAATACAAGTGACAACATCAACAACACAGCTCATTCAATCAAACTTTGTAAACTCAGTTTGTAGTTTGGAGTCCAGAAAGTGAGCAGACTGTTTGTTTAATATAACTCACAGCTCGGTGCTCTGAGACATGTCTGTAACGTTAGTGAATCCTGGTTATGTCCTACCAGTGCTCATCTACCAACTCCAACCTCACCAAGCAGAGCAAACGTAACCTGGCTCTTCATTTTATTGACAGACTCTCAGGTTTGAACAGATCACTGCAGAATAACTGCTGCATGTGGACAGGAATCAACATTATCACGAACAGCTTAACCTGTGTTTTAGCCTTTAGCCTGTGCTCTATCTCTCTCCTGTTAAGCTCCTTTTTCTTTCATACAGTCCAGCTCCACCTACCAGATAAATCTCAGAGATACTTTTCAGCAGAGAAAAACACAGATCTCTCTCCTCATCGCGAAAACTAAACCTTTGGTGTGAAAATTAGTTGGTGCCTGCCTCCATTGAAGAAACATTTTGTCTCGGGCTAAAACTGACGTCTCACAGTGACAGCCAGCGAGGCCTGAGCCCGTGAGGCCAGGAGGGCAGGAGGCTCGGGGGCTATTATTACATCCTGACATCTGGTGCTTCTTCATCCCCCACTGCAGCGTCCACGCCGCTGAGTTTAAAGCTGATGAGTCAGCTGTTAAAGAGGGAAACCACCGCTGAGGTACCAGCAACGACCCAGCCTGGCGGTCCAAGCTGTTAAGGTTTTTCTACAAGGACAAACTGACGGACTGATATCAGATTATTGAAATATCTAAAGATTAAAACTCTTACTGCAAGTGACCAGGATCATTTGTGGGCTTAGAATAAATCCATTCAGAGTAAATTGACATGTATCCAAACTCTTGATTCCTGCAGCTTAATTCTTCCTTCTGTCTTTCCCAGATTTTCTTCATCTCTTTCTCCTTCTGGATTTATTTGACAGCTGAATTTGGCTTTTCTTTCCAGTGTATAACTCTGTATTCAACTTTCTGGCATTCTTCTGAAAACAATGCATCTTCCAAGCATTTCTGGGATTGTTCAGCTCTCGCTAAATAAAAAAGCAGCTGTGTTTACAAATTATTTTAGATTTTAGATTCCCATCGTACATTTTTACAAAGCTGTAATGAACAGTTTTAGTCAAACAGACCAAGTTAAACACTGCTTTCTCTGCTCATATGAAACTTTTTGTACATTTTGATTCTCAGAAGTGGTTTGATTTCTTCAGAAGCTTCATGTCAACCTTTGACTGACAGCAGCTGTGCGTTATTTCCTCCTCTCACACTCACAGACGACATAAGTGACCCTGAAGATAATCAGTCTGTTCTGTTGTCTCTTGTGATCGTCGCCTGCCGTGAACTTGGTGGAAAGACAACGTGGTCGCATGAAGTTTGAGGAAACTTTTGTTCAGATTTATATTCTCTTTTTCTGTTGTCATCTGCCTCTGATTTTCTGTTTTACTTTGTAGATTCACTTTATGTTTCATGATTAAAATTTCCAGAGAGAGATGACTCACTCTTACTCTCAGCAAAAATAACAAACATTTTTAGAGTTTAAACAATAATTTAACGCCACAGAGATCCTAGATAACTTCATGTGGACTGTAACTGAAAAGGGACAGAAAAGCAAATGAAAGCTTAACAGGAGAGTGATAGAGTACGGGCTAAAGGCTAAAATATGGGCCAAGCTGTTTGTTACAATGTTGATTTTAACCCACATGCAGCAGTTATTCTGCAGTGATCTGTTCAAATAAACTAAAAAAGTTGCCATGAGGACTTTCTGAAAGAGTTCCCATTAGCACTAGTGCTTAACAAAAGCCTCTGCTCCCCACTGCTGTAATGAATCGAATTTGTTTCAGATAAATAAATGGAGTTTGTAGCCTAGTTCAGTGGTTCCCAAAGTAGGGGTCGGGACCCTTTGGGGGGTCGCGAGACATTGGTAGGGGGTCGTGGAATGTGTCCCAAAATCAAAAACTATGAACAACTCCACATTTTATCTATCACCATAAGAATAAAAGCAAAAAAAAGGTTAAAGATAATATGAAATTATGCAAACAGAAACTTTTTTATCTGTTTTTCACATTTCTTTGTTGAAGTTTGATGCAGTGAACACAGCAAAGTGCACATTAGTCGGTTAATTTTCTACTGATGAGTTAAATTAAGTATCCTGGGGGTTTTTCATTGTTATTTTTTGTCTGTTTTTGGATTGGTCCTTTAGTGTTGTACCACAGCAGGGGGTCGCCAGTCTCCTACGCTGCCATTTTGGGGGTCACGTACGGAAAAGTTTGGGAACCCCTGGCCTATTTTATTCAGCAGCAGCAGCAATTTAGCTTAGCTACTCACGGCCCAGTGCTCTGAGACATGTCAGTAACATGTAACTTTAGAGAATCCTGGTTGTGTCCTACCAGTGCTCATCTACCAACCTTAACATCAACAAGCAGAGCAAATGTAACCTGGCTCTTCATTTTATTTGAATAGATCACTGCAGAATAACAGCTGCATGTGGGTTAAAATCAACATTATAACAAACAGCTTGGCCCCTGTTTGAGCCTTTAGCCTGTGCTCTATCACTCTCCTGTTATGCTTTCTTCTGCTCTTCTGTACTTTTTCAGTTACAGTCCAGCTCGTTTTACTACGAAATAAATCCAGGAAATCATTTTCAACACAGAAAAACACAGATGTCTCTTCTCACTGCTGAACTTTGTCAGCCTTAGAGATTTTACCAGGCAGTAAAATTTCCAACTGGAAACCAAGAAATATCATTTTGCACTTAAATAACCTATTTTAGCACTAATGCTGTCATTAGAAGTTGGATATTTTGATCAAGCATATTGTCCTCGCAGTCCCTTTAACGTCTTAATGTGTTAAGACCAGATAGTATTTCATTTTTGGAGGGGTTTTGAAGACTTACATTGTCAGTTTTAAGGGTTTTGTTTTGTGAGTTTTCATTTTTTGATACATATTTACTTTACTGAAATGGCATTTTTGAGGTCTGGTTTTATTGAGGCTTTAAATTTTGGTTGTGTTTCTTTTTTAATGTCACATCATGCACACGTCTGCTGCTTTAACCCAACTAGGAGGTTTAAGATCTGATGTGACTGCACCTCAGAAACTGAATCCCGAGCTCCAGAGTGGAAATATAGCAGCAGATTTGACCTTTACGCGTAGCTCTAAGGAACTTGAACTCAGCCTGAGTAACTCCTGTAAAAGGTTTAAGACACCACACTGCAGAAGGAAGTCATTCAGAGTATTTCCACTCTGTGAATCTCACCTCCATCCGCGTACGTCTCTGTGCCGTATCCATCCTGGAGCCCATTATTCCACGTGCCTTCGTACTTGGCTCCACTTCCAGCATTGATCCGGACTCCGTATCTCCCTTTGAAGCCATGAGTCCATTCCCCTTTGTAAAGCCAGTGTCCTTTGGTTTCTAGTCCCAGACCGTGACGCTTCCCCTGCGACCAGTACCCCTCGTAGGTGTTCCCGCTGGGCCAGGTGTAGACCCCCACCACCTCGAAGCCGTAGTTCCAGGATCCGGAGAACTCGCCCTGGCCTTTGGGTCCGGTGCAGATGCCATGTCCGTGGGCTTTCCCCCCCTCCCAGCCCCCGCAGTACGCTCCACCGTCGTCAAACTCAAAGCGACCTCCACTCATGCCTCAGCGCTGATGCGTAATTACGCACCGATCAGAAAGTAAAAGCTGTTTTTACCTAAAGATAAACTCTCCCTCAGCTTGACTTCACCTTCACCTGACATCAAAACTGATTGGAGATATCCTTGGTGCTGAACTTGTGAGGGTTTCTTCTTCTTCTTTTGGAGTTGGTTTGGGAGTTTCTCAGCGTGTCCATGAAGCTCCGGGACGCACGGGAATCTTGACAGAAACTTTAAACTCTCGTCTTCTTCTTGGTTGCGTTGATTTCACTCATCAATCCACCGTTTTTTCCAGATTCTGTGTTACAAATGTGCATCCCAGGAACTTTAATTTGACTGATTTCTGAAGCCAGGGGTCTTACATGGCTTTGTCCAGGTGGCCTCAGAGAAAAGCCCCTCTCCCCCTGTCTCTCCCTGCCACCCAGCTATCTCCTGACAGTCGCTGCTGTTGGAAATATTTTCGCAGACCTAACAAGGCGACCGGTCCACACACACACACACCCTTCCAAAAATACGACCCAATCCTTACTCTGCTGCTGCTGCCTGGCTGCAAGGAGTCATGCCAGAGTCTGAAGTGTGCATGCCATTCAGGACTCTGCTCTCCACAGGTTACACTTTACACAGAATTCCCTTTTAATGGGTTATAAAACTCCACGAAAGACAGATGATAAATCCCTAACATGTCCATTCATTCCGCTGTTTGCTCCCATTGTGTGAAACAGCCTCAGGATCCTCTCATCACTCCATAAATGATGACCTTTGAGTCTACTCTTAGAGTCTTTAACATAATGTGACATGACATTATAGAGACCAACCTCAGCCAGTTTCATTCATAAAGAGTGGAATTTAATGTGTTTTATTATCAGAAATAAAAGCTGTAATGTATACTTCATTCTGCTGACTCCCTCTGCTGGTGAGTTTCTGTAACTGCATCAAAATCTGCAACTGCCTGTGAGAATGTGCCTGAATTTTTGTAAAATTTGAGGAAGTTTTCAGTGTTTTTAGTGCAAAAACAAACATTTAAAAGTCTTAAAAAACAAAATTCAAAGTCAAAGATTTGTATGTAAAATTGTGCTTATAGGAAACTATTTTTTACTTTTTAGTTTCAGATAGAAAGTCAACTCTTGTGCTGTTTGGTAAATAAAAAAAAGCATATTTTCAGGCTTGTTTTCACTACAGACCACTTGAAAATCTTGAATTTTACAACAATTCTTGATCAAAACTTTGAATAAAAACTCTCAATGATTGATTACCTTAGTCTGGAAATAAAGCTCACTAACTCTGATTTTTTTTTTTTTTTTTTTTTACATTTGTGAGTCAAATTGGACAAAGATTGTATGTCTTATTCTACAAATGGTGTAAAATAAAAAACAGTTTCATTCATATTTTTGATGAGGTATGTTTTGAATTTTTGCAGGTCAGAGGTCACAAAAAGATGATCATATCTTTGTAGACTTATATTATAAGGTTGTTATCAATCAGGCTGCTTGTCGTTTTCATGGAGAATAAAATTATTTTTGAGTCATTGAAGGTCCAAAGATCTGAATCTTTCAATATTTATATTATTTACAACTGCTCATTTGCACAACTCCCAAAAACTCCAACAAACACTTATTCTGTACATTTGCTTATCTCATCCTCTCATACTGTATATATTTTATTTTTTCTCTTTTTCATACATACACTTTTTTTTTAATACGTACTTTTGTTTTCTTGTAAGTATTTGCACAAACAGACCAAGACAAATTCTTTGTAATGTAAAAACTACTTGGCAATAAATCTGATTCTGATATTTAAAGTTAAACGACTAAAAATGACCATATCTTTTAGATGTTTATCGTAAATTGGCAAAAATAAAATTTTGTATAGAAAGTGTATAAATGTGTGTGTGAACACTTTGATCTTGCCTTTCAGCTGGAATCAGAGGTTAAATCACTTTTGGCAGAACTAAAGTCAAAAGGATTAAAGTTTAAATACATTTCTTGAGCTGTGCAGTTGAAAGAAAGGGAGTTTATAAGACCTTTAAAATATGACAACAATCAAAAACATATTAAAAAAAATTAATAGTGAAGTTTGAGGAGGAAAGTTTTTAAAAATAGTAAAACAGAACATAAGAAAATATGAGGGCAAGTCAAAAATTTAATTTGTCTATGTTGCTCACAAAGAAATAGAAATTAAAAAGAAAAAAAAAGATGCAAGGGGAAAAGGCTACCCATAAAATTCATCAATCACCAAGGAAATACAATTTTATTGACTTTCTTCATAATTTATTTTCTTTACTTTATTTTTATTTGTTTATTTATTTATTTATTTTATTTGAATTATGTGAAATACAAACAACCACAAATATGCATTTTTGTCAACCTTTCAGATACATTTTCACACTACACACACATTTACATATACATATATGCATATGGGGCATCTCAAAACCAATTAAATACTTTTACAAATCCCAACATGTCCAGAAACACTGAATTAAATCTTTTTTTTTCATTGAATATTTGCAAATAAGGCAGTGACAAAACAGAAAGACAAGCACTGAAAATAAATCGAAATCGAATAATTTATTTAAAAATATCACCTATCTTATTAATAAATTAAATAAAAAGTATATGCAGTTTTTCAGACGCTAAGATAAAAAAAAAATCACCAGGAAACTGAAATAAATCTTAGCGGTAGTTATGTTATAGAGCACACGCTGACGTCATGACGCACTGACGTCAAGCTACTATATCACAATGTCCTGTCTTGTCCTGTCTGTGCCTGTAACTCTCAATCTGTTAAGATCTTTTTTCAATAGAGGATAAAAAAAATTAGCTTTTTAAGTCAATGTATAAAAAAATAAATGAATAAAAAAGTTGAAACACATTTTAAAATTTCCCTTTTTTTAACAGTTTTTTAGATGAAATACGGAGGGGAAACTCCAAAAACGAAACATGATAGGGGTCTCTGGTGAACTTTAGATTTTGTTTTGTCAAATATAACATGGAAAATATTGCAAATTATTATTATTTTTAATTTTAGTTTTATTCTGAGAAGTTTCCTGATTCTAAATGAAGGCCTCATGGATGAAAAAGTACAAGATGTCTTTTTATAAAATTCCCCTTCTGTGGAGGGAAAAGCAGCAAAATGAAGCAGAAGTATGAGCTCGTGCAGGTGTAAACAGGGGTGAAATCACAGGTGTCACTGGGATGTTGTTAAGTTTTTAAAGCCCGTGCACGTGCATGTATTTGTGCATGATTGGGGTGATTGATTTGTGAGTGGAGCTCATTCATTTTAAAGCCCTGTGTGTCCTTACAGGGAGCAGGTTGACCTTCCACTGAAGCGGCTCTGCACCGCGCATGTTTGCGTGGAGCTGCTGATGTGATGTCACGCGCGGCTCCACGCAGCTTTAACGCAGAAACTGAATGAGCCTGAATGAGGAGGAGACAGGGGGTGGAAATTCTGAGGCTTTTTTGATTATTTGATGGGTGGATTTCAGCACTGGAGCTGTCCGGATGCTGCTGAGCTCGAGCTGCTGCTGAAACCCTCTCTCTCTCTCTCTCTGCCTCTCTCTCTCCTCCCTCCCTCTCCCCTCTCTCTCTCTCTCCTCTCCTCTCCCTCCTCGCTCCTCTCCTCTCCTCCACACGCACAAAACGCTCTGTCATGGCGTCTTCCAACCATGTTACCCCCACCAACTGTAGCTGGTGGCCCATCTCAGCCATGGATGAAGACGGGAAAATCACAGACGGGGAAGAATGCGAGGAACCGACGACGGAGCCCAAACCCTTCAACAAAGACAGGCTGGTTTTGTACCACTGGACGCAGTCTTTCACCTCCCAGAAGGTAAGGGGGGAGGAAAAAACACACAGGCTGAAAATGGAGGTGGCTCCACGTCTCTCTGCAGGATGTGCTTGTTTATGATCTCAGCATGTTTGTTTGTTTGTTTGTTGTTGTTGTTGTGCATGTTTACTCGTGCACAGAGCTCAGGATCAGATTCATGTTCCTGCAGCTGGGCAGATCTGCGCTGCAGCATCAGCATGTCTCTGCTTTCCTTTCCTCTACATGAACATGTCTTCAATATTCTGCCTCCTGCTTAACACCATACACTCCTCCCAACTGTAACCTGTATCATACTGTGTTTTAAAGCTTACATCTGTAGAAACACAAGGTCAAAATTCATCAGTGACACCTCATTTGGAAGCTTTAAGTCTCTAGTTTCAGAAAATGTCATGTTTTTATATGCAGCTAACGTCCACAACAGGATAAATGCAATTGAAACACTTTTTTTTCCCTCTTCTTTTTTTTTATAACCATTAATTTCAAGACATCCACCACATCACTTCTTCACCTTTTCATCTACAACTAGTGAAATTTAAGCTTTAGAGGTAAAACCTTGCAGGAGTTAGAGAGTTTTTAGTGTCAAGTGTCCAAACACCAGCTGATGCACTCTTGTTTTCCACTGTCTAATCTGACGACTTCGCGCAAACAAAACCAGCTTTATCAGCGCTCAGTGTCTTCTTTGTAGTCAACTTTGTTCACTTTGAAAAGGATCGGCAAAAATAATGAAATTATAGCTCTCGGTTGCAAATTCTTCCTCTCCTGTTTCACATATGAATATGGATGAATACACGTGACAGTTAAGACGTCTTTTCAACCACCTAACTAGCTGAACAGTAAGGCTATTGGTTACTGTACGTTTGATTTTCAGGGCCGATAGCCAATAAATGAGCCTGTTAGTGGGGCTTTTATGCAGCTTCAGCTAGCCACATTGGCCAGTCAAGCAGAGAGCAGTTGTTGTATAAATCAGGCTCTCCTGGCATCAAGTCTCCATGTATTGAGATGGGGATACGTTTGTCTTGTAGCCAAAAGTCTAAAAAAATAAAATATACCCAGGAGGAAATGCTCTAAGACTGTGAAGCTGCTGTTATTGATGAGAACGGACACGACAGACAGACAAACAACGGACTTTACAGGAGAAATTTCACCACTTGGAATAATTTGATGAAACAACACTTTTGATATGTTTGAACTCTGGATTCCTCTGGTGGAAAGGAGAGTGAATATTCAGGGTGCAGGCGTCAGGATGTGAGGAAATGACCCCAAAGAGGCAGGACGTCCCAGTTAATGTGAGTGATTCTTTCACTAATTACGTTTTGTTGGTGATGAAAACTGTAAAAACAAACTTAGCATCTAAAATGTGAAGAATCTAAACTTTCTAACACAGGTTGCGTCTCAATGTTTTACAAATATGTTACTGTTCATACTTTGATGAGGTTACTGATGCCCCGGTAAAGCATAAGAGGTTAAATCCTCCTCAGCTTCAGTCTTTCCCCCACACCTTTAATCTGCACGTGCCTCATGGACGTGGTTACCACCTTTACCTGCTCTGGGACATGACATCCTTAAATAATTAATTGAAATGATGAGCAAAACAAACCAAAGGCCATTTCTTCCCCTCGTCTTTCTCTGCAGCTCACACACAGACCATATGTTGGGGTTTTATGTCTTCTTGAAGTCTACCTTTGATTACCTTGGCAAGCATTCACCTGTGCCTCTCCCGTTCAGTGCGCATGTGCGGAAAATATGTTGACTTTGAGCTCTGAGCTATTGAAAACAAGTGGAAAGGGGCTATAAGAAAGCTTTGTAGGCTAATGCTTGGTATATTAAAGGAGGGCTACGGAAGCCCAAAAGAGCCAAACCTGACATGAGGTTTTTGAATTCCTGAGCTAAATCTCCTTTTTTTGATTTCCTGGTGATATTTTTGGGACATTTTTAGATTCCCAGCTAATTTAAACATGTCTTATGACTTGAGTTTAAACGTATTTATCTAGTTTAAGCCACCCAAACTGCGTCCTTTGAAGCCAATCCAGTAAAATAGAAACTAAACTGCAGTTCCTTGAGTGTCCACTTGAGGCTCGCTGTAACAGCCTAGGATTCCCATTAGATCCCATATTAAATACCTTTTTGAAAAAGCAGATGTAAACATGTTTACAGCCTTGTGGATGGACATACACCCTAAACCAGTGGTTTCCAACCTTTTCCTACTCAGGACCCACTTTTAAGTCTCAAAAATGTTTCCCATCCACCCAATAAGTATGAAGGCTGTACAATGCCTCGTTAGAACCCCATTTGTAACAACGACCCAAAATATAATAAACCTGAAATGTAATAGCTGGTGGATGATGTTACAAAAGTGTAATGAAACCCAAAATGTTTTAACCATAGACCATGTATAAAGAATGGACAGCATGGCTCTACCTTTTAACGTTTAACGGTCTTGAAGCCAAAAGAACGCTGTTGCTGGAGCCGCTATTGCGCAGTAGAGAATTTGGGTGTAACTGGAAAACAAAGAATGTATTTACGGATTTTTCTTCCGAAGGTCTAGTCTCTGTTTCCCAAAGTTTCTTTTGTCCCTGATAAAAACTACTCATGAACGGCAGCTGTCAATCACCGTAAATTGAAACTTATAACCTAGTTTTAACATCTAATAACTAATAAAAACCCAGCCCCTCAAAAAAAAGAGGACTTAAACACAATGCAGCCAAATAACATCTTCATATCACCGCAGTGTAAGGATGTGAGAAACATTTCTACGAGGTGTAATGATTTTTTTTAAAGTTTCAACACCTCTCATCTGGAATGAATGAGGAGACAGAGATTTTGACCTATACTGCAGCCAGCCACCAGGGGGGGGCAGTTTGTGCAGTTTGTCCATTGAATATACAGTCAATAGTTATAATTGGTCGATAATGTAACAGATACTGAGCCCAAAACAAGATAACTTTTTGCCCAAAATGCAACAACTTGTCACAGTCTTAGTCACATTTTGGACTAATTATTTCGTTTCAGGTTTTATTACGTATTTTTTATTACATTTCAGGTTGTTCCTAGGTTTGGGGTCACGTTACCTATTGGGCTCTAACGTGCCTTTGTAATGGACTTTTTTCTATGTTATTTCCTAACTGAGTTTGTAACTGGGTTTTAACATTTTAAATAGTACTCTGTATATTTTTATTTATTCATTCGCATCTTGTATCTTTGTATGATAACACTCCACTAAAATCATGCTTTTATATCTAATATTCCTGGGCGTTGATGGGACAAAAGGAGCCGTTTAGAGACTTTGGACTCTTGTTGTTTTTGATGGATTTGTGTCGAAGTGTGTCACCGACTGAACTGATGAATTCAGCTCTCGACTTGTCAGTGGACTCGTTTCTTCTGACAGGAGCTGATGATTGATGGTGTTTGTTAAAATCAATGAGACGATGAATATTACGGCGGTGATGAGATGAAATGTTAAAAAAAAAGCTCACCACGCTGTTTTCAGCACACGGAGTCAAACATGTTAGAAAGGTTTGGTTTGACCCATTGTTCTTAAAGTAAACCAGCAGGTGAAGTTCTGAGAGATCTTTCACAGTTTAGGAAAGTGCAATGCAACATTTGCTGTATTATTGCTCCTCTTTTTTTGTAGCTGTAGTAAATACAGTCGACATGTCACCAGCGCTGTTAGTATCAGTGCAATTTAGTGCCTGATCAGCTGATTTGCCTGCTTCAAAACAAACTTTTTTTCTGATGGTAAAGTGAAATCCTGAAAAAAGATATTTCTCAGAGCATATGGGTCGATGACAAAAAGAGGGTCTAAAAATGTATTTTTAAAAAGTTCTTTGAAAATGGATAAACATATTTCTGACTGAAGAATTATGTTTTCTAACAGATTTCAGTACTTGACCAACATTTCAAAGTTTTTAGGTTCATTATTTTTTTAGTATTTTTAATTTGAGCACCCAAAAATGTCAGGTGGCGCAACCAAATATATGAAAATATATTTATATGTTCCTGTTATTTTTTCTGTGTGAAATTATTGGCAAGTATCTCTCAAGTGTCTGTAGTGACTCATACATTTTCATTTTGTGTGTTTCATTTCTTTTATTTGTGAATAAGATGAATAATTTTATGTTAAAATAACATTTCACATTATTACATTGGTTGTACCACCTGACATGGAAATTGTTCCAGTCACCAATGAAGTGAAAAAACCTTTTTTATCAGTATTTCAGAGAAATCTACAAACTTTTCCACTTGGTCACAAATGTCATTTGGGCTCCTCTGGCTGATGCAGTTTCCTGTTTCCTGTTTTATTCTCTTCACTTTAAAATAAAAGTCTAATGTTACGGTTGCACCACCCTGACATTTGACAAGGTGAAAATTACGGGACAAAAGTTTTTTAAATTTCTCAACAGCTTTAAAATTCTTTTTATTTGCAAAGAATGTTTTATTTAAAAAGGGTCAAGCATAAAATAATGCCACTGTATTTTTAATTTCCATTAACAATAACTGATATTCAATTTTTAGAGTTTAATTACTGTGGATACTTGTCAGGACCCAACGTGGTGGACTGTAAAACCCCCAAACTCCTTGGTTTTGTGTTTTTTTGTACAATATAAAATTATCAAATTTCTACACAAGTTTATTGTGTCCAAAGTATCTATAAAGAAATACATGTGATGAAATACTCAATTCATGATGGAAGGAAATATTGCACTCGGACACAAAAAAGGGACGTCACGTCATTGACCCGTAACTAGTGACAATGACTCATACAATCCTGCTCAAAAACGACTGGAACATCCCTTTAAAGTTTCTGAGTGTGAGTTAATTTTAGTGTCTGTTTTTGTTTAGATTTTCAGAGAAAAGCCAAACTCAAAATCTGAACTCAGTGACTGTTTTTATTACTTAAATTAAAAAGTTTGTCATTAGCTGCGTTTTCATTACACGTTTTCGCAAAAAAAGAGAAATATTTGTGAAATATGATTTTCAAATATGATAATTAAATGTAGAATGTTTTATCTTAGAGTTGAATGTTACATATAAATGTTAAAAATACATGTCTTAATTCTAAATATTTAGCTACATTTCTTAACATTTAGTTTACACTCTAGACATTTGGCTGAAACTAAATATGTGGCTAAGATTTCTAAATATTTAGCTTTGATATCTTAAATGTTTCGCAATGATTTATACATTTTAAGTCAAGATTTCTAAATCTTGAGCAAAGATTTCTCTGAATATTCATCTAAGATTTAGGAACTTGACAAAATATTTCGAAATTATTGCAAAACATTTTGACATGGAAGCAAAATATTTAGAATGTAAACTAAAATTTTAGAAAGGTTGCTTAACATTTAGACTCAGGACATTTATTTATGACATTTATATCTAACATCTAACATTTAGATAAAACATTCAACATATATATTTAATATCTGACAAATATATTTCACAAATATTTCATTAAATCTGCATAAAAAGTGATGTTTTGGGGGTAAATGTGGAGAAATGTTGTGGTTATTTGTAGTGAGAGTAACTTTACAAACAACGTCCCATAAAAACAAAATATTTGTCCAAGATTTCTAAATATTAAGCAACAATTTAGAAATCTCGACTTAATATCAAGAAACCATTTTGAAATATTTAGATATCAAAGCTAAATATCTAGAAATCTTGACTTAATATTTAGAATGTAAACTATTTGCTTAGAGACGTAGTGAAATATTTAGACTCAGGACTTTTATTTATATATAACATTTACAAATATTTATTATATTTAACAAATGTGTTTCACAAATATTTCTCTAAATTTGAATAAAAAGTGATGTTTGAGGGCTAAATGTGGAGAAATGTTGTTATTTCTAGAAAGTGCAACTGTACAATCAGCACGCCGTACTTTACCAGTGTGTGTTGGTGCTCATGGGAAATGCGGTCCTGAACCTGGAATTACACTGTTCACAGAGGTAAACAGAATCAACACAGCACTATAACTCTTTACAGTAGCTTTATGTGAGATAAAAGCAAGAAAAGTGACACAGTTTTGCACAGAAAGACATGTTCTTAAAGCAGCAAAGCTCCTGTTTCTGTTGTCATGAGTCTGATGTTGTGTAGCTTTGTTTTTGTTTTAACAAGTAGATTAAATGTTACACTTTTAAACTTTAGAAACAGTCTGGAAAAGTCTGATAATCATAGAATTTTTATACAGAATCAGCATTAAATTTTCTGTACAGTACGGTGATAAAACAGGAAAAAACAGGTGGGTAAACTCCTATTGGAGCACGTTGGAAAAGTGGGCGGGGCTTATGAGGCTAATCTGCAGCTGAATCACAGAGTTATCATGAGCCTGTGTGAGTCTGACTCTGCCTGTGCCGTGATATCACTCTCCACTTTACAGGATTAGTTTTATTCCTCTCGTGAGAAACGGCGAAATGCATCCCCTAACCTTGCATACTTCCCAGCATGCACTGCTCCACCTCTGTGAATGGCGGGCTGCTGTTTTAGTGTATTTCTCTCCACTGAAGACAGACAACCTTGAGTCTGCTGCTCAGCTCGTGGTTCGCTTCGAAAAGGCCTCATTGTTGGCTCGCAGCCACTCCAGTCTGAGCCGCTGATTGTGCCGGTTGTCACTCAGCAGAACGGGCGAACACCGGGCTCACTGTCACGATTATCACTTCAATCCTGGAGCCGAAGCATCTGAAGTGGCTCCTCCATCATGTGCGTATCTGCTGTCGAGGAAGCGAGGACACCGGGCGGGTAAATGTGGAGCAACGTGCAGGATTCGGGTGCAGCTGCAGCTTTGAAAAGCACAACAATCCCATTAAACATTTTCAGTTTCACTTCTTTCTGTTATGCAAGCTGACGATAAATGGAAGGACGAGGTTGCTTTTATGAGATTAAGGGGCCAAGAACAAGACTGTAANCCTCTGTGAATGGCGGGCTGCTGTTTTAGTGTATTTCTCTCCACTGAAGACAGACAACCTTGAGTCTGCTGCTCAGCTCGTGGTTCGCTTCGAAAAGGCCTCATTGTTGGCTCGCAGCCACTCCAGTCTGAGCCGCTGATTGTGCCGGTTGTCACTCAGCAGAACGGGCGAACACCGGGCTCACTGTCACGATTATCACTTCAATCCTGGAGCCGAAGCATCTGAAGTGGCTCCTCCATCATGTGCGTATCTGCTGTCGAGGAAGCGAGGACAGGCCCGCCCATTTACACCTCGTTGCACGTCCTAAGCCCACGTCGACGTCGAAACTTTTCGTGTTGTTAGGGTAATTTGTAAAAGTCAAAGTGAAGAAAGACAATACGTTCGACTGCTATTTACCTTCCTGCTCCAACGAAAATACTCTAATTCCCCGGTTCTTGTTCTGACATTTTGAGACTTGCGAAAACACTGAGTTCACAAAGCGAATGTTTGCTTCACGACTGGTCACGATGAACACGAAGCACCTTGACAGATGCTGTTATATTTAGTGGATCTTGTGTAACTTGGAAACTTTCGTCTAAAGAGGCTGAAGTGTAAACACTTCAGGAATGAGACAAAGAAGAAGTCTGTGTCATCAGCGGGATTATTTACCGTCTGATTAAGCATCAGCACATTCAAGTGAAGCTGAAGCATTGAATTTCTCCTGCACCACATTTTTCCCTCTGAGTTTATAAAACTTCACTGTGCTCCCATTGCCTGAAGTGGGTCATATAGAGGATTCATATAACTCAAGAGCAGTGTGAACGCAGGAGATAAAAGCAGATAGAGACGTATGGAGCTCGATGCTCTGGACTAACAGCATCAGATCGATACGGAGCTGGCAGCTGGAGGAGCCTGCAGGTCGCAGATTTACACCTTCAGTTCACCCGCTGTGACGGCGGAGCTCTGCTGTTTCTGTCTGTGTCATGATGTTAGCGAGTGAATCACCAGTGATCTAAGGATGAGCTTCAAGAGAGAGTTTCAGAAAAGAGTAAAGAGAGAGAAATAATTAAATCGCTGCAGAAACCTTTAAAGTGTGTACTTAAGCAGGTGAGCAACAAGCCCACCTGCCTGATGAGAACCACAACCTCAGTGAAGTTAGGACGTCAGTAGACAGGTTTGGACTGCAGGCAGGTCAGTCTAGTAGCTGCACTCCTCTACTACGGAGCCACGCTGTTGTAACAGGAGCAGAATGTGTCTTGGTTTCATTGTCATTGCTGAAATAATCAGGGACGTCCCTGATAAAGACAAAGTGTCTTGGATGGCAGCAGATGTTGCTCCAAAACCTGTTTGTACCTTTCAGCATTAATGCTGCCTTCACAGATACTGGGACAGTTACCCATGATGCCATGGGCTCTAACACACCCCCATACCATCACAGATGCTGCTTTTGAACTTTTGCAGATTCTCCTTTTCCTCTTTAGCCCGGAGGACACCACGTCCATGATTTCCAAAAAGAGTTTAAATGTGGACTCGTCAGACCACAGCAGACTTTTCCACTTTGCCTCAGTCCATCTCAGATGAGCTCGGGCCCAGAGAAGCCGGCAGCGGCGGCGTTTGTGTGTGTTGTTGATGTCTGACTTTGTCTTTGCATGGTAGAGTTTGAACTGTCACTTGTAGATGTAGTGATGAACTGTGTTAACTGACAATGGTTTTCTGAAGTGTCCCTGAGCCCACGTGCTAATATCCTTTACACAATGATGTGGGTTTTTAATGCAGCGTCGCCTGAGGGGTCAAAGGTCACGGCCATTCAATGTTGGTTTTGGGCCTTGCTGCTTACGTGCAGAGATTTCTCCAGATTCTCTGGACTGTAGATGATGAAATCCATCAATTCCTGCTGTTGTTCGTTGAGAAACATTGTTCTTAAACTGTTGGACTATTTGCTCACACAGTTGATGACAAAGTGGTGAACGTTTTATACCCAATCATGACACTCACCTCTTTCTATCAACCTATTCACCTGTGGAATGATCCAAACAGCTGTTTTTTCAGCATTCATCAACTTTTACAGTCTTTGTTGAACCTTTCCAAGCTTTTTAGGAACGTGTTGCAGGCATCGGATTCAAAATGAGTGACTATTTGCAAAAAAAAAAACCCAAAGTTTATCAGCTTGAACAATAAATATCTTGTTTTTCTTTAAACAGTATTTATAATTCATTTTTTTCCGTCTGTATTTTTCATAACGTCCCAACTTCACTGGAGTTGGGGTTACAATGTGTTGTACTTTATAATCTTTTCAGACATTTTGAGCTGTTTTTTTGGGGAGATTCCAGAGTTTAGGGAGGACACACAGGGTTTGAAAAGCAGCAGCGTCCAGTCTGCCCTGAATCGGACTGAGCTCTAACCGCTCAGGGCATTGGCGGCCATCTGCCGTTTGCTTCAGCCACGTGTCTATTAGGTCGTTCCTTTATGAGCCTTTTGATGAAAGATGTGAATCTAACAGCCTTAAGGCTTTTTTTCTATTTAATTAACACTGGTGATAAGTGTTTTATTTCAAAACCAAAGAAGTTTGGTGTTTTCATGCTCAGAGACCACACTCCTGAAACGGTGCCACGCTCATTAATGTCACTTCTCCATCACCAATCAGAAACTCTTTACTTTAAAGGTCCGAAAATTTCATCAGAATTAGGTAATAGTTAGACAAACTTTCTTTTATATATTTGAACTTTCTCACCAATTTCATTACAATTGGGCGAAAATAAGCAAATAAGAAAATAAGCCAGCAACCTCTTTGAAATAATGCCCAAAGTGATCATGTGACCAGGTATGTCACATCCTGTGACGTATAATTGCGGAAAAAGTGTTTCCATTGCGCTTTTGCGATATATTTGAATGTCGAATCATCTGAAAAACCACCTCATGAAAGTGTAAAAACTATTTTGCGATATTTTAGTGCTTTTTTCTAAATTCAGGTGTGTCCATTACCAGTTTTTCATAGCGCTATTTAAACTTTGCGCATATCCAAGGGTAATGGAAACGCACCAACTGTAGAGTCTGGGTGGTGGAAAAGTTTCCAGACTTACACAGACAAATACGTGAAAACAGATGAGACACAGCCCCCAAACCCGCCTCTGCTCCCTCGTTAGCGCCCCTGACCTTTTCCCCCCCTCCCACTTGTGCAAGTCTTTGAGTTTTATTGTTGTAATGGTTTTTTTATGTTGCTTATGTGCTGGGGTATTTTTTCCTAATCCCAAACTGTTCTAGTCTTATATTTGCTTTTTTTCCCTGCTCCTCCTTCCTCTTGTACTCTTTTTCATCTAATGAAACAGAGCGCTGTGCACGATGGCGACCTAACATTTCTCCCGCTCCCTGTCCTCCCCCTGTTATATGTCTCTGTCTTTTTTATGTTTCTTGGACGTGATGAAACTGAAATGTAAATTCTGTTGCTCTGAAACATGTGCAATGGTGAATAAAGTGAATCTTGAATCTCATAAACTGGAGGAATGAATTCTTAGAAAGTGTATTTTTGCATAAACATGAGTCGTATCGGCTGTAACAGAGTTTTATTATTCAGTCTGAAGACTTTATTTGTGCAGCTCCAGCAGCTGAAACACTTGGCATCATTACTGAGGAGTGACTAATATTATTATATAACATACAGCAGCGAGTGTGTGTTTACTGGGAATCAACGAGGGAGACCTCAGCTGTGTGAGACCGAGACGGAAACATCTGACAGATTAACACAGAAATATGAGATTTAATGAAGATTTTTTTTCTGATTTCATCCAGCTTCCAAAGATCTTCACTGAGAGTTTTGTTCCTCTCGTCCTCTGCTGTGGTCACTTCTGACTGAATCATCCATTTATTTCTCACGACGCCGTCCCGCTCGTGTTCAGCTAAACTCTCATTTTGCTGCCCCTCTTTAAGCCGCTAAATGTGGCTTTTTACAGCGCAGGTGTCATCTCCTTTCATTAATCTTGTCTCCGCTAATAGCTCTCCATGGACCTTGGCTTATCCTTCATCCTGCTTTGCTGTGCAGCCAAACCGTCCTGGAGGGTTTTTGGTCAAACTCTAAAACGCTTAATAGCACCTCGTTCGTCTGATCCCTGATCCTGGAGTTCATCCGGTTCATATTAAACTTTTAATTTCTATTAGTAGAAATCTGGATCATTGTTTCATGCTGCGTATTTTTCTGATTGCAGGTACGTCTTGTCATAAACGAGAAGGGTCTGGTCTGCGAGGAGCGGGATGTGAGCTTGCCGCTGCAGGAGCACAAGGAGCCCTGGTTCATGAGGCTGAACCTGGGGGAGGAGGTGCCCGTCTTCCTGCACGGGGACACCATCATCAGTGACTACAACCAGATTATAGACTATCTGGAGAAAAACTTTGTGGGAGGTGAGATCCAAAATATACTTGTCATGATGACTCGGTTTCAAAACAAAACTTTGAGGGGTAAAACTTTAAAACTTTGCGTACAGTACAGGCCAAAAGTTTGGACACACCTTCTCATTCAGAGCACTTTCTTTTTTTTTCTTGACTATTTATGTTGTAGATTCTCACTGAAGGCATCAAAACTATGAATGAACACATGTGGAGTTATGTACTCAACAAAAAAAGGTGAAATAACTGAAAACATGTTTAATATTCTAGTTTCTTCAAAATATCCACCCTTTACTCTGATTACTGCTTTGTATACTTTTGGCATTTTTTAAGAGGTTGTCACCTGAAATGGTTTTCTCTTCACAGCTGTGACTTATCAGGGTTAATTAGTGGAATATCTGGCTTTTACAACATTACTTTGTATTGCGGATTCGACAGCCAATCAGATCTTTTGGCTTGGTGCTGGTGAAATATTTGTGAGTCTACCATTTGAGTTTTTTGTTCCATAACCCTCTGGATCTTTGAAGAAATTCTAAACGTCTGTCTCACTGCGTCCAACCTCAGCAGTGATGGCGTTGTATTGTTAGAGGTTTTGATTCTGCAGCTCGACAATCTGACCATGTACAAAAAGAGAGAAAACTTTGTAGTCTTCACCATCAAGAGGTCATGACAGTGAGAATATCTTACAGGAAATGACCTTGAATCCACATTTTTGAGCAGATTTTGTCTTTTAAAGACCGTGGTATTAAACTTTTGATCAGATGATGAACAAACTATTTCCCTTTTTTGTTTTGTCTCACTCCCATTTCTTCTTTTTTTGCATTTTGAAACTCTGTAATAATATCAGACTGCATTTTTCCAGTTTGGGAAACAAAGACCATTGGAAGCAGTTGGAGGCCATCTGTCGTTCTGGTGGAGTGTGTGTCAGTGTGTGTGTCAGTGTGTGTGTCAGTGTGTGTGTCAGTGTGTGTGTCAGTGTGTGCCGTGAAGCTGTGTTAGCCGTCCCACTAATGTCTTTGCAGCAATGTCACAGAGATGAACTCCCATGATTAGATCAGATGAAATTGGAACGATCTCTTGGGGGAATTTCGCATCGGTCGAGGATGAGACACAGCTACAAACGAGACGGCGAGGGACTTCATTAATAAACACGCAATCGCCATTAACGGCGAGTGTAACTAAGTAAAGATTTGTCAATATGTGGACAGAGCACTGTGAGAAAATGACTCAGATCAACCGCCAAGAGTAAGAGCACGCTGAGATGAAACACTTAATCCTGTTATCCGTGTTGTGATACAGTTTCCGTGGGCGGCGTGTCTTACAGACTCCTCGGCTGAAACACGATGTTATGTAACGTCCAGAGAGCCTCGGACCAGCGACGGCCTGAGGGAGACTCTGGTCTGAGCTTCGTCTCTGGAGCAGTGACGCCTGAAATCAGCTCTGGTTGGCTGCCTGCTCCATAATAAGAGGACCATGAGTGACCCGGTGTTTGATGTCTTGTTCTCATTCACAGCCATTAATTTAAGCTGTTTTATGCGCCTGTGTGCAGGTTAATGCGTTCATTTCAGTCAGGAGAAGTTCTGCATGAATCTGCAGTTATGCGCTCATTCATTACCCTTGAGAGCAGCAGGTCCAAACACCCAGCGGCTCTCACAGACATATTTATTAATCTAAAGAGTAACATGAATGCTGTTCGTTAACTCTTTCTGTGCCTCTAAACATCCTCGAGCATTCATAACAACTCAAACTGTCCTGATGTCTTTGGTTTGAAAGTGAAAGTGAAAGTAGATCGCACCTTCCTGACATCTTTGTACTTGATACAACGTGACAAAGTGATGTGTTTATCACCAGTTATGTAGCTCTGTTATTTGAAACCATTGACTGTATATAGAATGGACAGCGTGCTTCCGCCTGTCACTGTTCTACTATTTTGAAGCCAAAAAACCCCGTTTCTCTAGCCGCCATTGTGCAGCCAGAGTCTGCACAGTAGAGAATTTCCGGTGGAGCCAAGTAAAAAAGAGAAATAAAAATATTTATTTCTTCTTCTTCAGAAGGTTTAGTCTCCTTTTGGCTCTTTCCTGAAGTTTCTTATATCCCTGGTAAAAACTACTCACGAACGGCAGCTGTCAACTATCGTAAAACGAAACTTATATCGCGGTTTTTAACGTCCAATAACTAATGAGAAACCAACTTCTCAGGAAAAAAAACACCTGAACACCATGCAGCCAGATGACATCATCATACTACCTTAGCGTAAAGATGAGAGAAACGTTTCTACGAGGTATCTTAATTTTTTTAAGTTTTCCCAGCTCATATCTGGAATACATGGGGAGGCGGGGCTTATGACCTATACTGCAGCCAGACACCAGGGGGCGGAGCATCTGCTGGAGGCTTCAGTTTGAGCCGAACGTCGTTACGTCCACTCATTATACAGTCTATGTTTGAAGCGTGACAGTAAACAAACTTTGTAAGTTTTTAGCATAGTCTAGTAGCAGGCTACATTTAGTGCTACTCACAGCCCAGTGCTCTGACACGTGTCAGTAACGTTAGTAAATCCCAGTTGTGTCCTACCAGTGCTCATCTACCAACTCCAACCTCACCAAGCAGAGCAAACGTAACCTGGCTCTTCATTTTATTGATAGACTCTCAGGTTTGAACAGATCACTGCAGAATAACTGCAGCATGTGGACAGGAATGAGCATTAACACAAATAAAGTAGCGCCTGTTTTAGCCTTTAGAGTCTGTGTTAGCCTCCAGCCCATGTTTTAGCTCTTAGCTTGTGTTTCAACCTTAAGGCCATGTTAAAGTCTCTAGCCCAATTTTTTGCCTTCAGCTTGTGTTTTGGCCTCTAGCTCATGCTTTAGCCTTTCACCTGTGTTTAAGCTCTCAGTTCGTGTTTCAGCCTTTAGGCTATTTTTAAGCCTCTAGCTTGTGTCTTAGCCTATAGACAATGTTATAGCCTTCAGCGTGTCTTAGCTCTTGGCTCATGCTTTAGCTTCTAGCCTGAGTTTTAGCTTTTAGCCGTGTTTTAGCCCTCAGCCATTTTTTAACCCTTAGTGTGTTTTAGCCTTTATGCCTTGTTTTAGCCCTTCGCCCATTTCTTAGACTTGTTTTAGACTTTAGCCTATGTTATAGCCTTTAACTTGTGTCTTAGCCTAAAGACAATGTTTTAGCTTTCAGCTTGTGTTATAGCTCTTGGCTTGTGCTTTAGCTACTAGCCAGAGTATCAATTTTTAGCAGCATTTTAGCCCATAGCCCATTTTTTAACGCTTAGCCAGTGTTTTAGCTTTAAGGCCACGTTAAAGCCTATAGCCCGAATTTTTCACCTTCAGTTTGAGTTTTCGCCTCTGACCTTGTTTTAGCCTGTAGCTTGTGTTTCCACCTCCAGTTTGTCCGTCAGCCTATAGCCTGTGTTTTGGCCTCTAGCTCATGCTTTAGCCTCTAGCCCATGTTAAAGCCCTCAGTTCCTGTTTCGGCCTTAAGCCCATGTAATACCCTTTAGTCCATTTTTTTTAGCCTCTAGCCCATGTTTTAGCCTTCAGCTTGTGTTTTAGCCTCTTGCCTGAGTTTCAGCTTTAAGCTGTGTTTTAGCTATTGGCTCGTGCTTGAGCCTGTAGCCTGAATTTGAGCTTTTTGCCCATTTTTTAGCCCAAAGCCCATTTTTTCAAACCTTAGCCCCTCTTTTAGCCTTTAGCACATGTTTTAGACTGTAGCCTATGTTTTAGTCTTATGGCTATATAAAGCTTTCAGCCCAATTTTTTGCTTTCAGCTTGTATTTTAGCTTCTAGCTTGTGTTTCTGCCTTTAGCTCCAGCTTCAGCCTTTAGCCTGTGTTTTGGCCTTTAGCTCATGCTTTAGTCTCTAGCCCATGTTAAAGCCTTCAGTTGGTGTTCCAGCCTTAAGCCTATGTTATACCCTTTAGTCCATTTTTTTAGCCTCTAGCCCATGCTTTAGCCTCTAGCCTGAGTTTTAGCTTTAAGCTGTGTTTTAGACCTTAGCCCATTTTTTAGCCTTTAGCCTGTGTTTTAGCTATCGGCTCGTGCTTTAGCCTCTAGCCTGAATTTGAGCTTCAAGCCATGTTTAAGCCCTCAGCCTTTTTTTTTTTCTAACCCCTAGCTTGTGTTTTAGCCTTTAGCTCATGCTTTAGCCTTTAGCCTGTGTTTTAGCCTTGAGGCCATATTAAAGTCTTTAGCCCAATTTTTTGCCTTGAGCTTGTGTTTTAGCCTCTAGCCCATTTCTTAGTCCTTAGCTTGTGTCCTCGCCTTTATCTCATGTTTAAGTCTCTTGCTTGTTTTAGCCTTCAGCTCGTGTTTTAGCTTCTAGCCTGCATTTTGGCCTTCAGCTCAAGTTTTACCCTTTAGCCCATTTCTTAGCTCCAAGCTCGTGTTTAAGCTTCTAGCCTGTGTTTTAGCCTTTTGCTCAAGTTTTAGCCCCAACCCAAGTGTTAGCCTTTAGCCCATATTTTTGCCCTCGAGTTCCTTTTTAGCGTCTAACCTCATGTTTACGTCTCTAACCTGTGTTTTAGCCTTTATGATAAAAACATAAAAACTGTCATCATAGCACCTGCAGACCTTAAACTTAACTCCAGCACTTAAATATGACGATATAATATGAGTGATATTTAAAGGAGCTGTTTTTGAGATTTCCTTCACTCCATGCTGATCTGAACTGGCCTTTACCTAAAACTAATACGAGCTCTTGCTGCTTGATCGAGCTCCACAGAATCAGTTATCAGAGAAGTATTGATCTCCTCGGTATAAAAACACTTTCACACTTTGTTTCTGAGCTGAATTAGTTTCAAACTGAGCTCCTATAACATTTTTCTTGTCCTCGTCCTGGTATTAGCGCTCTGCACGCCGCTCGGCTGCGAAGGACAGTGTTCAGCTTAACGACCGGCTGCTGAGACTCAGAATTAAGCATGAGACAGGGCAGAGCGAGCTTTTATCTCCGTGCAGGGTCACAGCCGGCGCAGCGCAGGGACAAAACTGACGAAACACAGATAGTCTGTTGGAGGATGTTCGGAGGAGCCTGTGGAGGGTGGAGCCGCTTCTGGCCGAGCTCCAGAACGCTGAGTAATCAGTCCTGGGATCAACATGCCGCCCTGAACATACCATGTCCTGTAGGTTTTCTGCCGCAGAGAAAATAGTCATACTGAACAATAACGAAATCACAGTATACGACCGAGCTGCTGAGGTGTTTGCTGTCGGGTTTCGCCCCCTGCAGCATCACAGTAGCTCGGTGAAACAGTCTGAACTGGCACCATGCTGCTCTGGAAGCAAATACCAGTCTGTTTTCTGAGACATCTGCACTTTCCAGGCCAGCTGCAGCCCACGATGCCAGCAGTCATTGGGGATTTACACGCCCAAGAAAAGCACGTCTGTGAGTTTGATCTAGCAGATTGACTTCTGGGTAAAAGCAGGAGGAGCAAGAGGAGGTCTGTTTGGAGGAGGAACAGTAATTATTTGACATTAATCAGACCTAAAGACAACGCAAACAAACCACAACTGAAAACTCTGTAGTAGGCAAAAAAAGGTATGTGTCCATTCAGCCCCAGCTTTCATCAGGTTTTAGTTTTGCCCAAACTAAACTGAAGTAAATCTCGTGACATCTCACCAGAGCACTACCTGAAGTGGCACCCCCTCCATGGAATAGCATTGTTTTGACGATTGTCTTTAATTGAAATGGTAACGTCACCCAATTTACGAAAGTGCTGCACAACTTCTCAAAACTGTGCTATTGTTTTTATTTTGGACAATATTCCCATTTGCAATTATAATGTATGACAATCTCAGTCTGTTATAGACTTGTATAAGTTACAAAGGAATATATTAGATTGTTTTTTTATGTTTTGAATTTTAAACTTCCTCTAAAGAAAGCATGTACAGAAGTGTTTTCTCTTCAACACTGTTTGGGAAGGGACAGAAGAGCAGAAGAAAGCTAAACGGGAGAGTGATAGAGCACAGGCTAAAGGCTAAAGGCGAAAACAGGGGCTAAGCTGTTTGTGATAATATTCATTCCTGTCCACATGCAGCAGTTATTCTGCAGTGATCTGTTAAAAACCTGAGAGTCCATCAACAAAATGAAGAGCCAGGTTACATTTGCTCTGCTTGATGAGGTTGGAGTCGGTAGATGAGCACTGGTAGGACATAACCTGGATTTCATAACATCAATTCAAAAGTAGCTAATGCACAGTCCAAATCATTATGAGACACAACCAAATATATTTAAATTTTCTTCAAGCACCTGACAGAAACTGTGAATATACGCAGTTAGAACATGATTAAGTTACAGAGTTAACAACCAGAATCAGAATCAGAATCAGAAATACTTTATCCTGTTGGGGAAGTTGAGTGTTGCCAGATGCTCATCACGCAGTACAAGAGTAGAAAGGAATAATTAGGGATAAGAAGGACAATAAGGAATGCGATAAAAATTAAATACTAAATAACATAGAATACGCAATAAGATAAGATATAATAAAAATGGAAAAGAAAAATAGAATAAAATACTGAAAACTAAAAAGTGTGCAGTTGGTACAATAAGGAGGAAATAAGCTATAAAATTACAGTAAGTGAACCAAAATATTGCAGATATTGCACTTTGAAATACGTCCCAGTTCAACAACAAGTTGTAAGATGAAAGCTGGGGGCTGCAGGAAAATAGACCACAGGCCACGATTGGCCCCCGGGCCTGAGTTTGGACATCCTTGGCCTAAAGACATGTGAGAGGGTTGCGTTTCAGTGAAAGTCTCCAGTTAACAGGATCGCTCTTTAAACTGTAACACCAGTCAAATTCTTTTTGCCTCGAGAGTTTGTCTCCCTCTGAGTGTTGAATAATAATAAAATAAACGGTACAGGGATGAACCATTGACTGTATATAGAATGGACAGCGTGCTTCCGCCTGTCACCGTTCTACGATTTTGAAGCCAAAAAACCCCGTTTCTCTAGCCGCCATTGTGCAGCCAGAGTCTGCTCAGTAGAGAATTGCCGGTGGAGCCAAGTAAAAAAGAGAAATAAAAATATTTATTTCTTCTTCTTCAGAAGGTTTAGTCTCCTTTTGGCTCTTTCCCGAAGTTTCTTATATCCCCGATAAAAACTACTCACGAACGGCAGCTGTCAACTATGGTAAAACGAAACTTATAACACGGTTTTTAACGTCCAATAACTAATGAGAAACTAACTTCTCAGGAAAAAAAACACCTGAACACCATGCAGCCAGATGACATCCTACCTCAGCGTAAGGATGAGAGAAACGTTTCTACCAGGTGTCGTAATTTTTTAAAGTTTTCCCGGCTCATATCTGGAATACATGGGGAGGCGGGGCTTATGACCTATACTGCAGCCAGACACCAGGGGGCGGGGCATCTGCTGGAGGCTTCAGTTTGTGCCGAACGTCGTTACGTCCACTCATTATACAGTCTATGGGATGAACAAAACACAATCAAGTGAAATCTCTGTAAAGTAAAGTCTTTTTCTTACCGCCCTCTGCTGGTCTGGAGGTAAACTGCAGTTACTTTTTTTTTCTTTTTCCATACGTAACCATTTTACTTTTGGAGCTAAAAGTTCCCGATACTGTTTCTGTGTAAAAAGTGTGTTTTGAAGCTTTTTCCAGGAGATCTTTTTCCATTCAGCTGCCTCAGCATTGTTTAAATGTCATGCATTGTGAAACATGGCTGGTGGTGTCGAACACGGAGCCGGAGGTGTTTCTGTTTCCAGGTAACGTCTGTCAGCAGCTGAAACACTGAGAATGTGTTATTTGGGGACAGAAAGTGTTATAACAGTTGCTTAGAAACCTCAGGTGTGCGTAATGGATCTACATTTATATTTCATGTTGTTGTTGTTTTATTATATAAACCTGTTTCACCACAAAGTGCCATGTGAGGATATTAAAATGTTTTTTCTTGCTTTCTCCCACAGACTCGGTGGCTCAGCTGGTTCCAGATGCAGAGTCGCCTCTTCACGAGCGCGTGCAGCAGTACCGCCAGCTCCTCGACGGCCTGCCCATGGACGCGTACACGCACGGCTGCATCCTCCATCCAGAGCTCACCACTGACTCCATGATCCCAAAGTACGCCACCGCAGAAATACGGAGTAAGTCCAGTCACGCACTCAACATTAAAATCAACCAAAAAAAAACACAAACCCACTTCAAAATCTGGTCCCTGGATCTGATTTTTAGATTATTGACTTCATGAAACAGCGTCATCCTGTTTGAACTGTTGACCCCAAAAACGCAGACAATAAAAAAAACAACGTCTGGACTTCAGATCGCAGCAGCTGAGTTCAGTGAAGCGTGTTTAACACTCAGAGTGAAACAGAGTTCACAGAATCAGCTCAGTTTGTGATTCAAAGTCGTCTCATTTACTGCGACAGTGTCTGTTTGTCTCATGCACACAGACGCATGTGTCTGCAAAGCTGTCAGTCTTTCTGTTTGCAGTTTGATTATCAATTACAGTCGACATAATTGAGGTTATTTTCAAGCTCTTGAGGTTGAGTGAGCTTTAAGTAAACTGCAAAGCTCCATCAATCAAATCTCTCCATCTTCCTCTCAGTGTTTTCACATCATCAGTCAACGCATTCCTGTTTGTGCACAACTTAATTAGAGCACAGTGTAATTTAACTCCACACAAATCAAAAATCTTTCAATTCAGCACTCTGTAATGTCGGATTTATCCCTCCCAGATGCAAGCTTATGTGTGATATAATTGATTTATCTTTCTAGTAATTTTCTCAACATGTTACTCAATTGAGTGAGCTGAACCAGGTCGAATCTTTTATGGAACCCCACATATGCAGGGTTTCTATTAAATTGGACTATACCCTTAGCCAGACTGAGATCAGACTATTGAGATGCATGTAAACAGTTTAGTCGGACCAAGATTGGAGTATTCAAATGCATGGAAACAGTATATGGCGCTTTTCCACTATACAATTCCAGCTCTACTCTACTTGTTTGGTTACCTTTTCCACTAACACGACTACAGACTCACGGTGGACGTGGATCTTATAACACAGCTGTGCTAAAGTGCTGCAGAAGTGCGTGCATGTCATCTAGGTCATCTGTGGTCCTTAAAGGAAAAAAAAAGATTTCAAAAGATTTCATTAAAGTAATACAGCGGCTCAATGTCGGGCGTCATGACAACGGAGGTAAACAACAGCCTTGTGCTGCTGCACGCGGATCCAGTGAAATCACTTTAATTTTTGATTTTTGGGCCTGGTATACCAGAGATTGTTTGTTGATTAGTCATTCTTCTTTGAACTGGTTCTCCAGTAAGTGAACCAAAATACTGCAGATATTGCGCTTTGAAATATGTCCCAGTTCAACAACAAGTTGTAAGATGAAAGCTGGGGGCCGCATGAAAATAGACGGCGGGCCACAATTGACCCCCGGGCCTTAGTTTGGACGTCCCTGCTGTAGACTAAAGTAACTCAATCAGCAATGTTTTTCTGCTGTGTAACAAAATTTAAAAGCTATACATCACTGGAAAAAAAAACAATTTGATTTTCTCAGATTTTAGCCTTGAATTTTTTTTTCTAAATAAGGAACTGATGTATACAACACATTTAAAGTTACAGGGTTTTTTTTACTTTCAGTGGTCTCATTTATCACTGCAATATGAAGTCCTAAACCTTGATGAGTTCAGGCAAAATTGAATGGGTTTTTGAGGCATGGATACAGAAAGACTGTCTATCACTCAGGACTAAATGAAAGCAGTAAAAAGCATAAAATTATTTGTTTTTTTACAGAATTCAACTAAAGCAATTTTTCTGTGAATTTTCAAAGAAGACATGAGAATTAAAGCAAATTCTCCCGCTATGTTTACACGTTGCTGACATGTGGTACATTCAGGTACCGTTGTAAACTTGGAAATTTTTGTAGCTAAAAAATGGTTTGTAAATGCCGTAAAATAAGTGGGTGGGTTTAGGATCCCAGGGGGTTTAACAGGTGTCAATGTGAAAAATGGGAGTTTGGCGGGAGAATGTTGGCAGGTATGCTCATAATTCTGACTATGAATCACTATTTATGCCACAACTTCAACTTAATATCTTCTAATGTGAACTTTATCTCTCCTAACTCTGGTTTTAATATTATAGTTATGACATTTTAACCCTCAACTGTGACCAATCATCATTTCTGTTCTTAATCTCAAGACTCGCTTCCTCACTATTTCTACGCTTCCTGTTGCAGTTATGACCCCATTTATTATTTTTACTTTTCATGTAATAATTTTGGGCTTTTATGCCTTTGATTGAGGAGGAAACAGGGCCTGAGTGGAGAGTGACACAGGCCACACTGGCAACGTCAGATTAATTAGACTCCTCATGAACATTTAGACTCAAATTTTATCTTTCTTTTCTAAAAAAGCAACATTCAGAGTCTCTGTTTCCCTCACTCTCTGCTCCCTGAATTATTGTCTCAGAGTTATTAAAAGGCTAAAAGTACAACAACAAAAACAGCAACATCTTCTCGTTTCTCAGCCTCTCACTGTAGTTTACAGCCAGTTTTTCCAAACAGGAGTAAATAGTTCTTCAGCGAGTGAATATTTTCAGTGGAGTATTAACACTCGTGTGTGTGTGTGTGTGTGTGTTGACAGCAGCAGGACGCTGTTTGTGGGATTGAGTCAAATAAACTAGAATCTGTGTGCGAATGCTAATGAAGAAATCTGTCACTCAGAGCAGACGTGAGGCTCAGTGACGAGTGTTTGGACGACAGCGAAGCTTCATGGATGAGAGAGACCAGAGTTTGGAATCAATGAGCTTTTATTTTTTATTTTATTTTCAAATTCACCTCGAAAGTTGTTGAGTGTTTTGAGGCTCATCTACGACTGCTGGTGTTTCCCTGAGCTTTAAGGCCCAATAATAGAAGCACAGGTGAGACTCAGCTCTCTGAATAACCAGGTAACTGCTCTGTTCTGTACAAAAACACTACACTACTTTTGTAGTCAAATATGTTTTTATTGAGAAAAAAAATATTGCATACATTTTAAATATACATTCATGTCTCCTTTTACAATTTTCTGTTATGGATTCCATTTTTATATTTACCATTATATTTAAACATTTTAACAAAGTTTTTAGAATCAATTGAAGAACAAAGATAATTGAACACGAACAGAAGGAAAGGGAGAAGCACAGTTAAAAGAATAATAAATTAATTAATTAATTTAAAAAAAAAAAAGGGGGGGTATGAATAAATAATTTAGAGAGAGGAAAATAATTAATAAATAGAAATAAATAGATAAGTAATAATAGTTAAATAATAAAAAAATAAATAAAAATAAATAATAATAATAATAATGAAAATAAAAAATAAAAAAGGGGGGGGCAATGGATTCAAATATCATAGTACACATAGTATGTATGGAGTATTAAGTATGAAATTGAATGGAGAACAAACTGAGAAGGATTTAAACAAACATAGTACATATACATCCATACATATAAAAACACGGCACTACTTTTGATAAAGCACATGTGATGTACAATAATACAGTTGTAGATTTTATTTCCCTCCATGAACAACAAATTCAAAAGGTCAAAAAGGTAAAAAGATACAAAAGACCAGAAAAAATGGCATCATTTTGATCTGTAATTTTCAAGTTCATTAAGCCTTATAGTGAATAAAGATGTCATGTTTCCTTTGTGTGTGTGTGTGTGTGTGTTCAGGACACCTGGCCAATGCTGCAACAGAGCTGATGAAGTTGGACCATGAGGAGCCTCAGCTGACAGAACCGTACCTGTCCAAGCAGAAGAAACTCATGGTGAGTTTTTGTTTTATAAGATTTCAATTAGAAAACAAAACATTAATCAATCTTTTTTCATTAAAATGTTATTCTGCAGTGATCTGTTTAATCCTGAGAGTCTATCAACAAAACAAAGAGCCGGGTTACATTTGCTCTGCTTGGTGAGGTTGGAGTTGGTAGATGAGCACTGGTAGGACACAACCAGGATTCACTAATGCTAAATGTTACTGATATGTCTCAGAGCACTGAGCTGTGAGTAACAGTAAATGTAGCCGGCTACTAAACTGCGCTACAAACTTACAAAGTTTGCTTGTTGTCACGTTTCAAACAATCCATTGGAGAAAAGTTGTCTTGAACAAAGAAAAGTATTGTTAAAAGGAAGGTCCAATTTCCATTCATTGAGTCCTCTGGCAAAAGGAGTCGCTGCAACCCACTTCATTCTAATTCTCCTCAAAGTCACTTTAAATTAAATTAATTAAGTTGAATAACATGCCTTTATTTTGCATTTCAATATAACAGACTTAATATAATCAATGTTTAAACAACTCTTATTTGTGTCTTTATTAAGGGATCAAAAATGCATTGAATGTTAGTGGTGGGCAGATCGATCTAAAATATCAATAACCTTGGTATCTGTATTGATCAATACTTTTGTGATGAGATCAGAATTATCAGTTCATTATCTCTGAAAAATAATTGTTTCTAAAACAGTTAATCTACCAGTATGTGCAAGCTGTTTGATCAAAATGACACATTTAATACTGGAATATGATAATTGTTGATATCAATGAACATTAAAATTTACTGTTTTACAACAATGCAGAAAAAAATTGAAGCATGCTATTATTTTCCGGTTGAAAAATTAGTTATTTACTTTCGTTCATGACACTTTTTTAGATTTTTTATTAAAAGAAATGCTGCACCAGTGTAATCTGTACGGAAGAGGATTAGGGCCACTGAGAAAAAAAAAAATCTAAAAAAAAAAAAAAGTCAGAATTCTGAGAAAAAAGTCAGAATTCTGACTTTTTTTTGGGGAATTTTTAAATCTAAAAAAAAAAAAAAAAAAGTCAGAATTCTGAGAAAAAAGTCAGAATTCTGAGTTTAAAGTCAGAATTCTGAGATTAAAGTCAGAATTCTGACTTTTTTCTCAGAATTCTGACTTTTTTNAATGCTGCAACAGAGCTGATGAAGTTGGACCATGAGGAGCCTCAGCTGACAGAACCGTACCTGTCCAAGCAGAAGAAACTCATGGTGAGTTTTTGTTTTATAAGATTTCAATTAGAAAACAAAACATTAATCAATCTTTTTTCATTAAAATGTTATTCTGCAGTGATCTGTTTAATCCTGAGAGTCTATCAACAAAACAAAGAGCCGGGTTACGTTTCCTCTGCTTGGTGAGGTTGGAGTTGGTAGATGAGCACTGGTAGGACACAACCAGGATTCACTAATGCTACATGTTACTGATATGTCTCAGAGCACTGAGCTGTGAGTAACAGTAAATGTAGCCGGCTACTAAACTGCGCTACAAACTTCCAAAGTTTGCTTGTTGTCACGTTTCAAACAATCCATTGGAGAAAAGTTGTCTTGAACAAAGAAAAGTGTTGTTAAAAGGAAGGTCCAATTTCCATTCATTTTTCACAACAGTTTGCGCGAGTCCTCTGGCAAAAGGAGTCGCTGCAACCCACTTCATTCTAATTCTCCTCAAAGTCACTTTAAATTGAATTAATTAAGTTGAATAACATGCCTTTATTTTGCATTTCAATATAACAGACTTAATATAATCAATGTTTAAACAACTCTTATGGCGCGTTTCCACTATACAATTCCAGCCCTACTCTACTCGGCTCTACTCGGTTTGGTTACCTTTTCCTCTAGCCCGACTACAGACTCACGGTGGGCGTGGATCTTATAACAAAGCTGCGCTAAAGTGCTGCGCAGAAGTGAGTGCATGTCACCTATAACGCGACACAAACATAATTTTGTACTAACATATGTGCCACCGTGGTCTTTAAAGGAAAAACAAAGCTTTCAAAAGATTTCATTAAAGTAATACAGCGGCTCAATGTCGGGCGTCATGACAACGGAGGTAAACAACAGCCTGGTGCTGCTGCACGCGGAGGGAAACGAAGGCGCTGCTTAACGACATTAACTCTTCACTGGATCCAGTGAGATCACTTTAATTTTTGATTTTTGGGCCTGGTATACCAGAGATTTTTTGTTGATCAATCATTCTTCTTTGAACTGGTTTTCCTTTTTGGCTCCCTGTGGATTAATGGACTGATTGGTGCTTAAAGACTCTCGTGGCAGACAGATCGCTCCTGCACTGACGAACTTTGATTTAATCGAAAAGACTCTTTAAACCGAACTATCTTTGCTGTTAACTTCTTTTTCGTTTAAAAAGGACTTTTAACTTATTTAGGAATCATGAAGGAGCATTTTAGGGCTGTATTTTGTCTTCATTCAGTCTGGTTCTGTGCCGTCGGGTTTAAATGTCATTAAAAACTTGTCGCGGACTTATTCGTTTGCCTCTTGTAAGTGATTCGTTCAGAGTCTTAAGAGCTTCCGTTAGGACATTCTCTGACCAATGAGTGACCGGCAGACCGTCGACGTCACCTTTTAGTATCGGCTTTACTCGCTTGGAACCAGAGTAGAGTAGGTACTAAAAACTGGCGTCTGCCGTGTAGTACCGCGCTAGTGGAAATGCAACACAAACCGGGTAGAGGCGAGTAGAGTAGGGCCAAGGTGAGTCAGTGGAAAAGGGCCATTATTTGTGTCTTTATTAAGGGATCAAAAATGCATTGAATGTTAGTGGTGGGCAGATCGATCTAAAATATCAATAACCTTGGTATCTGTATTGATCAATACTTTTGTGATGAGATTGAACCTCAGAATTATCAGTTCATTATCTCTGAAAAATAATTGTTTCTAAAACAGTTAATCTACCAGTATGTGCAAGCTGTTTGATCAAAATGACACATTTAATACTTGAATATGATAATTGTTGATATCAATGAACGTTAAAATTTACTGTTTTACAACAATGCAGAAAAAAATTGAAGCATGCTATTATTTTCCGGTTGAAAAATTAGTTATTTACTTTCGTTCATGACACTTTTTTAAATTTTTTATTAAAAGAAATGCTGCACCAGTATAATTTGAAACGTGAATGCTTTGATGGATGTTTCGTTTTTTCTTTTACAGGCAAAAATCTTGGACCACGATAATGTGAATTACCTGAAGAAAATTCTGGGGGAGTTAGCGATGGTTCTAGATCAAGTGGAGGCTGAGCTGGAGAAAAGAAAACTAGAGTATCAAGGTAAGCACAAACAAAAAAGACAAAATCAGTTTTTCTGATCTTTTCAATGACACGTGTGTGTGTGTGTATGTGTGTGTGTGTGTGAAATGTTTCCCTCTGCAGGTCAGAAGTGTGAGTTGTGGCTTTGTGGACCTGAATTTACGCTAGCTGACGTCTGCCTCGGAGCCTTGTACGTGTCCGAGTTCAAGAACCCTGAAAGATTCTTTATGACCCTCCTGCCGTCGGCTGGGTTGGACGTCAGGAAAAAAGACGCGCACGTTTTTGCGATGCGAAAGGCGTTCCAGAACCCGCTGTAGGTGTGCTGCGACGACAGCCGCCAGGATGGGTTGCGGAAGGCCTACCATTTTTTCTTCGGCGGCAGGAAGAAGCCCGCCTCTTTTCTCATGGGCTCGCTGGGAGGGATGGGCTACTTTGCCTACTGGTTTTTAAAAAAGAAATACATGTAGTGAATGCTCTCTTGTTGTGTTCAATGTCTGTGTATTTGTGTGATGTTTCAACTTTTCTGTAATGTTTTATGACTGCAGGAAAAACATAATGAATCTATATAGAGAACACTATTACTTACCTGGGTGAACAAAGAATATTAAAACATTCCATAATAAGAAATCCTTGACAGCACATTTTCTGGTAATCAAGGCCTTCATCCACTTTTATTTTCTGGAAACTTGCTGCTCTTGTGTTGGCAAGTTTAACCTTCTTTAACTTTATTTGGAGGCATGCATCAGGTCCACTTGTTCTGAAAACTTAACCTCTTACACTCCACCGGAACGTCGGTGACCCTTTTGCCATTCCTGTGACGTCATCAAAGTATAAACACTAACGCCTTAGAAAGTTTAGATTCTTCACATTTCAGTCACCAAGTTTGTTTTACAGTTTACTCGACCAACAAAACGTAATAAATGAAAGAACCACTTGAACAACTTGGACGTCCTACCTGTTTGGGGTCATTACGTCACATCCTGACGGGGCATGGGACTTATAAGTGAGAGGAAAGGTGGTCTCCTTAGGTCTCAAGTTTGTATAGTTTTCACAACAAAGTAGTTTAATAAGGTTCACCACTTTAAAGAGGACATTTCAGGCAACAAACAGGCAGACAGCACAGGCAAGAGTAGTTATTGTCGAGCTTCACAGTCTTAGAGCATTTCCTCCTCAATGTCAATCTGGTAAAACTGAGTGTGTTTGTTTTTCTTAGGGTTTTAGCTGTATACAAAAGTGACGCCATTGTTTTCTGTTAAGTTTTCATGCCAGGACAGCTTGTGATAGCCAGCAAGCGCTCCCTGCTTGACTGGCCTATAGCACTCAGTGTCTTGCGTAAAAGCTCTATTAGAGGGTTGTTTATTGGCTTAAAGTTCTTAACCAATCACCTCACCTCTCACGCAAATCAGCTGTCGCCATTTAGATCATTGGCGAGACCTATTTGTTGCCATGCATCTTCATTCACGTTTATATGCACGAAAAGAGAGGTGCAACCTGTGACCGGGAGCAACAATTTCATGATTTTTGGTGAACTTTGCAACAAAGGGAGCAAAGTTGACTTGAAAGAGGACACTGAGCACTGACGAAGCTGGTTTTATTTGAGTCTTCGGACGAGTGAGAACAGTGCAACTCTGCCTGGTGTTTGACACCTGAGACTAAAAACTCTATAACTCCTACAAAGTTTTACCTTGAAAGCTCAAATTTCACCCAGATGTAGGTGACAAGGTGTAAAAGTGATGAGGTGGATGTTTTATGTCCCGCATGAAGCATCTTGAAGTAAATGATGCTCAAAAATTGGTTATAAAGAAATAAAGAGGAAAAATGTGGATGTGGACTTTAGCCACATATAAAACATGACATTTTCTGAAACTAGAGACTTTAATCTTTCAAATGAGGCGTCACTGATGAACTTTGACTTTATGCTTCTACAGTTTTAATCTTTGAAAACGTAGCTTGGTAAATAGGCCAGATTCCTGCGGAGTGTAAGGGGTTAAAGTAGAAACCCAGAAATGTTAAACACAGTAACACCAACAGGGTTTTACTGACCTTCGCATGCCACTGTTCTCGTCATTACTCATCGTACCTGCTCCTCACTCCTTCACCAGCCTGAGGTTTCGCCGGTTAAACCGCAGGAACATGTACATGACAAAGACTCTCTGATAAGTGCTGTGCTGCCAGAAACTGCCACTAGAAACTACGAAAGGATGGAGGCTGACTGAGAGGGAATAGTTTGACACTTCAGGAAATCACTCATCCTGCTTTTTTTTTTGCAGAGAGTTGCATTTTTAAACGGATGGCACCCTCATGTTCAACATCCACACAGTCTGATTCAACTCTCTGCAAGAAAGGAATAAAGAAAGGGAAGAAATCCTGAAGCAGCCAAACTATTCCTTTAACTACCTGTACACACAGTAAACACACACAGTCACACAGTAAACACACTCACACACTCAGAGTCAGATTATTTAGTGCACCACACGTCACACACACACTGATCCACTGACTCTCTCTCTCTCTCTTTTTGTCGCTCAGCTGAAGTTCAGGCTGTTTAAAATATTACACTCAGCTGCTCTGACGGTAAAATTGTAAATTCTGCGTCTTTGGCACAATCGTGTTTCTGTAGGTTTAGGATTTTTAGAATTCAGTGCATGGGGTTCTTTCTTATCGTGTAAGCGTTTTCGTGACCAGTGGAGGGTTTTGTGTCGCCCGGAGGCAGAATTTATGATCACTACCAAACACAGATTTCTATGGAAGCCCGAACCTGCCAGTATGAAATAAAAAAAAAAAGACTGAAACCTTTAAAAACAACACACATTATCAGTCATCAGTAAAACAAAGTGAGTCATAATTATGAGTTATAAAGGTCACAGTTATGGTTTAAAAAAAAATCAAAAATGTGAATTGATACTATCTTGTGTCCTTTATCTGTCTGATCTTAAAATTATGTCGTTTTTTTTCTCATAACTTTGAGTTTAACCCCAAAATTTTGAGTTAAAAAGTCTGTTGAATGAGATTGTTTGTTAGCTGTACGAGTTTTCAAATCGAAATAATGAGATTTAAAGTCAAAATATTGAAAATGTCCAGTAACAAAAACTAAATTTCTCATCAATCTATCATTTCTTCTCTCTTTTGACTTTTTTTTTTTCCTCATTAGAGCATCCTAAATTCTAAATCTTTCATATAATAATCTCAGAATTAAGACTTTCTTTCTCATCATGAGCTTTGGAGTCTTAAATAAATATTATTCTTAGAGTTTCAAGGCTTTAATTCAATAATTAGTATGATCTATCTCATGTTTCCAATTTATATTCACACATTATTGACTTTGAATTTTGTATTTCCAACTTTTCATCTCAGATCTAAGTTTTTGCATTGTATTTTTTTTTTTGTCCCATATGTCTGACTTTTTCTTATATATCTAACCCTGAAATTTTTTATTACATACGTCAATTTCTGTCTCACATTCACTTTTGATCTAAAAGTTCTGACTTTAATCTCATAATTTTTACTTTTGAGTCTCAAATTTTCTACTTTTAATCTCATATCTCTGACTTTTGGTCTCATGTTTCTGACTTTTGATCGCTTAGTTCTGAGTTTTTGACTCATATTTCAAGCTTTCAACTCCAATTTCAGACTTTTAGTATCAAATTTCTGACTTTATATCTTTTTTTCTGAGTTTTAATCTCAAATTTCTGACTTGAATCGTGTATTTTGGACTTTTTAATCCATGTTGCTTACTTTTGGTCTCATATTTCTGACTCTAAATATCATATGTCCGACTGAAAATCTTTATTTTTTTTGTTTTAATCTCATATTTCTGACTTTAATTGTGTTACAAAGTCAGACATATGAAATTAAAAGTCAGAAATATGAGACTAAAGGTAATCAAAATGGATTAAAAAGTCTGAAATACACGATTAAAGATAGAAATATGAGATTAAAGCTAAAAAGAAAAAAAGAATTTCAGACTTTTTAACTCATATTGCTTACTTTTAGTCTCATACCTCTGAATTTAAATCTCATATCTCTGACTTTTAGTCTCATTTTTCTGACTCTTAATTGCTTAGTTCCGAGTTTTTGACTCATATTTTAAACTTTCATCTCCAATTCAAGACTTTTAGTATCACATTTCTAACTTTAAATTATTTTTTTCTCAATTTAAATCTCATATTTCTGACTTTAATTGTGTATTTCGGACTTTTTAACCCATGTTGCTTACTTTTAGTCTCATATTTCTGACTTAAAATCTCATATCTTCTTTTTTTTGTGTGTTTTAATCTCATATTTCTAAATTTAATCCTGTATTTCAGACTTTTTAACTCATATTGCTTACTTTTAGTCTCATACCTCTGAATTTAAATCTCATATCTCTGACTTTTTGTCTCATGTTTCTGACTTTTTATTTTGTATTTCAGACTTCATCTCAAATTCCTGATTTTTTAATCTTGTTAATCTCATATTTCTGACTTAAGTCTTGTATTAAGGACTTTACAACTCATTTTTCTGACTCCTAGTCTCATGTTTCTGGTATTTAATCTCATTTTTCTGACTTTTAATCTATTTTATTACAGACTTTTTAACTCATATTTGACTTTCGGTCTCATAATCCTGAATTTCAATCTGAAATTTTGATTTTTATTCTCATATTTCTGACTTTTTATTCACCATTTAACTTTTCACTTCAAACTCTGACGTTTTCTTGTCTCATAATTGTGACATTTTATACTTACACCATCTTATAAGCTCACCAAACTGACCTCCTTTTTCATATTTTTCACCTAAAAATCACAACTTACCGCTCTAACTTTGACATTTAAACTTTATTCTTATGACTCTCATGAAGGTTAAGTCCTTTTTTATTATTTCTACTGGCAGTTCTGGGCTTCTTTAGTTTAATTTGACATGTTCTGCTGTGATCTGTAATCTTTGAATCAGCCTCGCTGTACAGTGTGACACAGACGACTTTTCAGCAGAAACTCTGCTGTTTGTTTGTTTGTGTCGCTGACTCCTCCTGACAGATGCAAGATTGTTTTTACAGATAGATATTTTTTAATTAAACATGCTCTCATTTATTTTGTGTTACGTTTCTTACGAGCTTAAAGGTGAATAAAAGGGAAACGAGGGAGTGAAGCTGATGAATCTGGAGGCTGAAGGTGAAGAAAAAGCCTTTTACTTCCTGCTGAGCTGTTGTGTATTTTTCTTTCTTCACCTTCACTGGGAGCCTTTTTTTTTTTTTCTTTACCACAGGTTTAAGGAGTTATAATTCAGCTCCTGAACTTTACTCTGTTTTGTTTTAACTCATAATGTGAGGTTGGAGTTTTAAGCTGCTTTGGGTTACACAGACATTCTTGCAGTACGGCCTCATGGTCATTTAAGGCGGATTTATATGTTTCCAGTTTTTCTCCCCCGACACTCGAGAGCTCGTCTCTGCAGGTGGAGTTTAGCAGCAGAAAACGTTGAACCAAAGACGACGATCAACACCTGATAGAAAAACAGATTTTATTTAAGAAACAGAAGTTAAGAAGTGTTTATATTCATACGGAGCGTGCGATATAGCCATATTGATTTAACTGTTGGGATCAACCCTTTACGCCTGGAGGGAAGATAATAATAAAGATATATGCATTAAAGGAAACAGGGAGGTTTTCTGTTCTTGCATGAGCAGCTGTGACTTAAACGGAACAAAAGACACATTTAGAAATATAAACATGTTTTTTTTTCAAGTTTTGATGAAAGTAAGAAAGTGTACAGACTATTTTCTGTTGTGTTTAAACCATCAAAATGTGATTTCTGTTCATTTTTTTGACGCTCAGAAACTGGTTTGTTTTGATTTATTGGACCAACACGCTCCATAAGCAGCCGATCGTTGTCGGTAAACTCTGATTACTGCAAGCACACCTGTTACTGCTCCACCGCTTCTTCTGACTGAAACAACCTGACGGAGGGATGGACACACAGAGTTCAAGTCGAGAAATCCTAGTTGTGATTTGTGGCCATTATGTTTCACTATAGTATTTTTTTATTTTCTAACTTTTTATTTTTTATATTTCTATATATGCATTTATTTATGGTGCTTTTTATGATGTTTGTTCATAAGCCTTAATTTATTCAGTTGCCATCAATGACAAATAAATACTGAAAATGGAATACACACATCCTGGTTTATTACTTTGTTCCCCATCGAGCTTATGAATCTGACACAACACACACAAAATAAAACACACAACAGAGTCATTAAATCAGCCTGTTACTGTCAAAACTATCCACAAAAAGACCAAAACCAATCATTTACTCGTCAACTTTTTGATTAAAAGCTCACTCTCAACTTTAATTTCTAGTTTGTAAAATATAAGTCGGTTGATTTAAGGCTAAAATTTCCTGATATTTAAGGAAACGTGACTCAAATAAAGAAGCCTATTTCTGTCAGTTAAAACTCTAAAAATGAAAAGCTGGGTTATAAGAGAATTTTTTATTCTTTTTTGTCCAAATCAAGTCGGAATTCAGGGATAAAAAGTAAAACAAATGAGATAAAAAGTCAATATTTCTACTTCAAATCTTAAAACTGACTTCTTTTTTCATACTTTTAACTAAATTATCTTAAGATTTTGACTTTACATCTCAAAACTTTGACTTGGTTTTCATACATTTAACTAAATTATCTCAGAACTTTGACTTTTTTCATACTTTTAACTTAATTATCTCAAAACTTTGATTTTTTTTTCATACTTTTAATGAATTTATCTTAAGATTTTGAATTTAAATCTCTAACCTTTGACTTTTTCATACTTTTAACTAAATTATCTCAAACATTTGACTTTAAATCTCAAAACTTTGTTTTTTTTCATACTTTTAACTCAAGTATCTAGAAATTTTGACCTCTTTTTTAAATTATTTTAAGATTTTGACTTAATATCTCAAAACTTTGTTTTTTCCCATACTTTCAAATATCTCAAAACTTTTACTTTAAATCTCAAAACTTTGACTTTTTTCATACTTTAAACTAAATTATCTCAAATCTTTGATTTTTTTCATTCTTTTAATAAAATTATCTTAAGATTTTTGAATTTAAATCTCTTTCCTTTGTCTTTTTTCATACTTGTAACTAAATTATCTCAAACCTTTGACTTTAAATCTCAAGACTTTGACTTTTTTCATACTTTTAACTAAAGTATCTAAAAATTTTAACTTTTTTTTTTCATACTTTGAAGTAAATTATTTTAAGATTTTGACTTTATATCTCAAAACTTTGACTTTTTTCATACTTTTAACTAAATCATCTCAGAATTTTGTCTTTACATCAGAATTGCAGATTTTATCTCATAATTTGGACATTATATCACAAAATTTATGTCAAAGTTTTGACTTCATATTGGCCAAAAAATGTTTTAACAAATCCCAACAGAGACAATTTTTCATTTTTATTTTTCAAACTGGCAGAAATGGGCTTCTATAACTCAAACAAGTAAACAGAATTTGTTTGGCACTATTTTCAGATGCAGATTAATACATATCTGATAAACTAGTGAGTCTCAGATAACAGATGATATTTCCTTATGTGGACTTAAAATCTCAAAGCTTTGACCTTTTTCATACTTTTAACTAAATTATCTAAAGATTTTGACTTAAAATCTCAAAAAATCTCAAAAGGCATAAATGCAAAACTGCACGGAGGAACAAAAGTTAGCGGCACTAGCTCCTCTAATCTTAGCAAAATTAATATTTTTTCCGAATACTGTGAAATTTTTAAATTCTAATTTCAACAAGGGCGGCAGTAACTTCAAAACATCTGTGATGTATGTGAAATGAAGATTAGAATATAAAAACTAACACCTGTTGGAAAACAAAGTGGTCCTGTAGAATAGACATCTAAATAAATATATTCATCTACTATTTATATCAGTATTTAAGGTATGATGATTTGCCAGTATTTTAAAATATTTTTTGTTGTTGTAAAAATCAGTTTTGGTCTTTTTTGATGTTACTGACCAGTAAAAAAAAATTGAAAGGTATCAAAAATATTCTGAAGCGTTTTGCTGCCATGGTAGAAAAAAAGAACATTGTGATATTATCTCGTTATTTCATGATATTATCTTGAAATAACAAGATAATATCACAAATATTTTTTCGACTGTGGCAGCAATACGCTTCCGTAATAACAACATAATGGTACAAAGTTTAAACATTTACTCGTGTAGACTTTAAACTCTGCTTTTCTTTGACATTTGTGATACTGAACTGTGAAGATTTGGGTTTTGGAATATGGTTAAGACAAAATAATTTACCAGAAGTTTTAGCTTTTAGAAAAAAATTGCCATATTTTAGTCTTTTAAATAAACAGCAAACCCAAATAATGAGAAAATATTTCAGTTATACATATATCTGATGTTCAAATTCTGAATTCTTAACATGAAACGTTGACACAAAGACGCACAATGTGTTCTTACTGTATCATTAACAGTTAGAGTAGATCAGAAACAACTAAAGGCTACTGTACATTGGTCTAAAAAAATACACATCATCAGTGCTATCGAACTAGGACTGTAAACATCCCGGTGTGTTCCCCTTTCACTTCTAAAATCGTGTGATTCCTCTGAGGGAAGATCTGTAAGGCAGCGAATAAAGACGAACAATAGTGGAGCGTGAAAGCTGCAGAGGCTGAAGCTGAGCAGCAGAGCAGCATCTTGTTTTCTAGCTCAGATTACAAAGAGTCATTTTAGGAACAGCAGCTGCCAAACGCCGTGAAGGACCTGCCAGGCAAAGCGTCCTGAACGAGATGACCCCTCTGTGAGAAGGAAAAACTTTAAATAACCTCAAATAACTTCAAGCAGCTTGGATCCCAATAACGTCAGCGTGTGTGTGTGTGTAGTGTGTTGTTCTGGAGGCTGCGACGTCAGGTGCAGCTTAGGTATGTTCTTTCTGCTTCAGGTGACGCTGAGGGGGGAGCCCGGGTGACAAAGGATTAAAATACCAGACCCGATACGTCAGATACCACCCCAAGAGGCCGAAAACGGTCCCCAGCCCTTTGTGGGACGGGTCGTGAAAGTACAGAGAGGTGCAGAAAAACATCACCACCCAGATCATGACGATCACATTCAAGGCCACGTAGAGGAGGTTGAGCGTCAGCCTCTGCCACGCAGCCAGGCTCACGGTCTTCAGGAACGCCATGGGCGCCATCTCCTCCATGATGAAGAGCGCCGAGTAAGACAGGATGAAGGAGTGACCCGAGATGTCGTAGCCGTGCCAGTGGAAACCGGCCTGTTTACAGCTCACTTTGGAGGTGAAGCTCTCCTGAAGAAGCTCCAGAGTTTTAGTTTCATAACAGGAGCCGGTCACGTCCTCGATGTAGAAGAAAGTCTGGGTGCAGACGTACCAGACGGCTGTGGCCACCACCAGAGAGAGAAGGCGCCGCTGGACGAAGGCGGCGCTTTTGTTGAGGGAGGAGTTGGAGAGCAGGATGAAGGGGGTCAGCAGGAGGAGGGTCCATCCCCAGGAGACTTTGACGAAATACCTGCATGAAAGACGTCATGTTATAACATAAAAACTTCATATTTGTTCTGTAAAAATGAACATAATCACAGCTTGAAGAAATAAAAATAGTCTGACATTTCTGTTTAAAACATCCCTCCTATTGATGTTATGTAATATTCTAATTTTTTGAGACACTGAATTTTGAGTTTTCATTACCTGTCAGCCTTAATGATCAACATTTGAAGAAATAAAGGCTTAAAATAACTATATAAATAAATACATATATATATATATATATATATATATATATATATATATATATAATATAATAAATAACTCTATATGTATAATGAGTCTATATAGTACCTGGGTTTCACTTTCTGGAAGTAAGTGGCCAAAATTATTTGACTTTTTCATGATACTCTGTCTTTTGAAATGCACTTACATACGAAAACTTTTTTTTTTTTTTTTTTAATTCCTACATTTCTCCCTGATGTTTATGTTTTCTTTTTTTATTCAAAACAAGCATCAGAATAAAAAAGGTGATCACCTTCAAGAAAGCAACTGGTATCAACAACATAGAAGATGGGAAACTTAAAATAATCACACAATAAATCACAACTGCAATACAGGGAAAAATAATTGCAATTAGATTATTTTGGCAGACCTGTTTTTTAGTGAATATTACACATATATTATATTATAAATCTATGTAACACCCCTGTTTGGTGAATGGAATAGAATTAATCTATATATTTGGGCATATTCTCTTGTTTGTCAGAGTTTAGTCTGATTCTGTGTTTTAGGTAGGAAAATAATTATGAGATTTCTCCAACCATGTGTGTATTTTATTGATTGTCTGGATTAATTATGAACATTTCAGAGACTACCTTTAGACTTGAAACAGGTTCATTCTGGTGTTTCTTGATTTTTACCTCACTTGTTATCTCATTTATTTCCCTTTTTTTTTTTATTGCTCTGTCTTGTATTTTTCTTTAATCACTTAATTTATGTTGACTTTTCTTTCATGCCTGTATGAGTGGAGCCCAGAAAGAGTTATAGAGTGGGGATCCATCCAAATAAATAAAAATCATAATTTAAAAAAAAAACTGCCAATAATAGAAACACTAGTGCACGTTGCATCGCAGAGATAATTTAGTTAAAAGTATGAAAAAAGTCAAAGGTTAGAGATTTAAATTCAAAATCTTAAGATAATTTCATTAAAAGTATGAAAAAAATCAAAGTTTTGAGATAATTAAGTATAAAGTATGAAAACCAAGTCAAAGTTGTTAGGTGTAAAGTCAAAGTTTTGAGATGTACAGTCAAAATCTTGAGATAATTTAGTTAAAAATATGACAAAAGAAGTCAGTTTTGAGATTTGAAGTAGAAATATTGACTTTTTCTCTCATTTGTTTTACTTTTTATCCCCGAATTCCAACTTGATTTGGACAAAAAAGAACAAAAAATTCTCTTTTAACTCATTTTTGTGGCATTTGACTGATTATATTCCCCTTTAGGGTTCTGTTTGATTGGCTATTGTTTTTGTTTTGTCCCTCAGACTCTAATAATGTTTCAGACTTTGTCCACAAGGGGGCGCCAAAATCTAAAAGTTCCTTGTGAGAACGTTAAGTCACCAAAATAAATGGATAAATAAGATAATTTCATGATTTAAGTGTAAACTTAGGAGGTAAATCACTGATATTATAAGAGGCTGGTGTTTTTGTTATAATTAATGCTTCTCTTGTTATATTTTTTTTACTTTTTCGCGTATGATTTGTTCAATAAATGGTCATTATAAGCACAAATACAAGGTTAACTCTTTAGTGAACATTAACTTTGAATAACAGCCTAAAACGCTGTGACTCTTTCTTTAATAACCAGACTGAGCTCAGGTGTGTCCACCTTCTGTCACAGCTTCACTCACAGGTTCAGGACGTTTCTGCTGTTGCTGAAATAAGTTTGCGGAACAACCTCCAGCTCCTTCAGCGTCGACCCCACGGCCGCAGTGAAGACAAACGCCCAGGGGAAGAAGTGTCTGACGGACGGAATCTTCCAGAAACTCACCAGGTTTTCCACAATGACATCCACGGCCGCCATGTTGATCACTGGCAGTTGAAGCCGGTATGTGTTCCCTCTGACGTCACTGCTTTCAGCCAATGAACGCCCTGCATTGAACTTCTTCTTCATCACGTTCCATCACGTTCAGGCTCAACGAGGCTTCGAAAACAATCCGTGAGGAGGTTTATGCCGCCTACTGAGCTGGATAACACCAGCACAGTTTTTTATATCATGTTTATTAATATATATATTTTTTTATATATTGAACCTACGGAAGAGGATTAGGGCCACTGGGAAAAAAAATAATTTCCAAAAAAAAAAAAGTCAGAATTCTGAGAAAAAAGTCAGAATTCTGACTTTAATCTCAGAATTCTGACTTTAATCTCAGAATTCTGACTTTAAACTCAGAATTCTGACTTTTTCTCAGAATTCTGACTTTAATCTCAGAATTCTGACTTTTTTTTTTTTTTAGATTTTTTTTTTCTCAGTGGCCGTAATCCTCTTCCGTAGAATTCTGACTTTTTTCTCAGAATTCTGAGAAAAAAGTCAGAATCAAAAGTCATTTGATGTCATCTTCTTCCTCTTCTTCCTATTCTTACCACTGTCTATCTCTTCACCTCTCTATTGTCGTCTTTTGTATTTTTTACCACCCTGTTACAGAGCTGACTCACTTATTTATTTATCTATCTATTTACCTCCCTATTTATTCATTCACTTACGAGTTTATTTTAATTATTTATGTTTTTATTTATTTATTCAATTATTTTCAATGAGTTGAGCGCTCCAGTTATCATTTCCACTATAATTTTTAGGCTGTTTTATCCTTTTATTACCTTATTTATTCACCACTATATTTCATTGTTGTTTTTATCCTCTATATTGTTCCTGTTTGCTCTTTTACTCCTTCTCACCTCTGGTCCTCATGGTCTCATCATAGGGTCTTGCACTGCCTGAGTTCTCTTCTCTTTTAATTCTGATTGGTCTGTATGATTATTAATTTTCATTGTTGCTCGCTATTTGATTCACTGTTTGTTTGTTGTTTGTTTGTTTGTTGATTTTGTCCCTGCTGTAAAGCACTTTGTGAACTGTTGTTTTTAAAGGTGCTCTATAAATAAAGTTATTATAATTATAATTTTAAATGAATGATCCTAAAACTTATGAGTTCATGAATATTTTCCTTCTGTCAAATATCTGGGGCTTGTCTCTCTGCGCATGCTCAGTAGCAGCTGCTCTGTTTACACAACACTGTACTTGACAGAAACAGAAGCGTCGGTTAAAGGAAATTTAACAGCGTAAGTTACCTCTCCAGGTAAATTATGTCTGTGAAACACGCTCTCTCTCGGGGGCTGGAGCTGGGTCGGTCGGTTTTCCCGCTGGGTTTGTTAAAATCCGGCGGCCGAGTCGCAGCGAAGCTCCGAGCTGAGCGTCTCCGTGTAGGCCCGTCGGTCCGCACCGCTCAGCCTCAGGCTTTCCTGCCGGGTCGGTACCGCTACTACCGCACCTCTCTGCGGGGCTTTGCTGCTCAGCTCCAGTCCGCGGGGTTTAGGCGGAGGTTCGGAGGAGGATCCCCGAGGAACAGGGCCGTGTTTCTGGCCTTTGGACTCGGTGTTGGGCTCATTGAACAGCAGCTGGAGGATGACAGAAAAAGTGCTGCGACATGTCAGGAGATACAGGTAAGAAGACTGTAAATAACTTCACTGTTTGATAATGTTATATTATAGAGATGACTATATTTTACCAACTTTAAGTAAGCAAAATATGAATGATTTGAAAATGAATCAAAGAACCCTCACAATTGAAAATTTAAGCATGAAAAGAGGTTTATTTGGCTGTGAAATTGTTATAACATATTATCTAAAAATATGTATTCAACCTTAGGCCAACTTCACTGGCCTTTTAATATTAAAATTTCCCTGTTTCATACTTTTATTTTGCTTTCAAACCAACCAAACAAATAATATTGCATATAAGGCAACTATTTGCTTTATGTTCCATGCATATTGGTTTTTACACATTTTTTTCCCCTCCATTTTTTTATTTATTGTACAGTTGTATTTAACCAGCACTTTTTACATATATCTTGTAAATGTAAGTGTCTTTGAGTTGTTGGAAAGTGCTCTAGAAATAATGTATTATTATTATGTAATTAAATTGATTTATTCATCTATTTATTTTCAGCTATGAAAGGAGCTTAAATCCAGGTTTTAGACTCTCTAATTTAATCTTTAAAATTTTGCTGTAAGATAGATAATGATAATAGTAATAATATATATATATTTTTTGATAAAAGGCTTTTTTGACACTCAAAAGCACTGTAAGGAGGATAAATTCACAAAGAACCTTATAAATAACTCTAGAAAACATGCTAAACATGACAGTATTTAGAATATAAATAAAAAAAAACATATAATATATTAAAAACAATCAAATATTAAAAGCAGATAAAGGTGCTTTTTGACTGCAGGAACTTCCCCAGGAACCAGGGACCTTTTGAGGAACTTTAAAAAAAAAAAAATTACTGCAGGAACAAGGGACCCTTTGAGGACCTTTTAAAAAATGTTTTACTGCAGGGTGAAGGGTCTAAACTTAGTTCTGGGGTAAGAAATTTAACCCTGAAAACAGCCCTACGTATGGAGTAATGATCCCAGAGGTCCATGAACTTTGAGGGGCGGGACCTGCGAGCTGAATGTTTCTGATTGGTGGAGCACCTGTCTCCAAAAACATCACACTCAGATGGGATCCACTTGGTTTAATAACACTTTAACAGTTGTCTTCTTTGAGCCAGATTGTCTGGGTGAAACATGGCTTAATGTTGCTTAAGTGTGAGGTGCACACAGTAAAATTGTTGAAAATCTTCTTTATTTTTTTAGGCAGTGTTCAGCAAGAAAAGGTTCCAGTGCCCAATCAAACCCCTCATCTCTGGATACAAATTGGAGGACTACATCATTGGGAACCAGATCGGAAAAGGCTCCAACGCCGCCGTGTACGAGGCTGCAGCTCCGTTTGCACCGCAGAAAAAGAGCAACAGCACCCTGGTGCAGCTGAGCGAGGACGAAGAGGAGCGAGAAACTCCTCGATCTCTAACATGCTGCTCGCTAAGGACGTTCCCTCTGGCGATCAAGATGATGTGGAACTTTGGGGTTTGTGTTTTACTCTTTATCACCTCTCAAGGTTTCATGCAGATTACAGCACACACGCGTAAGTATTTACATCCTGCTGTTTTATTCATTCACAGGCTGGGTCATCAAGTGAGGCGATATTGAAATCCATGTCCCAGGAGCTGGTGCCTGCAGGCCCGCTGGCTCTGAGGAAGGAAATGGAACAAATCACTCTGGATGGGTGAGTATTAATAAACCATCAGTGCAGATTTATGCGGCACAGGGAACAGGAAATGTGCTCATGAATGTTTCTGTTTTTAGACATTTTGGAGACCTGCCTAAAAGAGTGTCAGCCCACCCGAACGTGATCAGAGTGCACCGGGCTTTCACAGCAGACGTCCCACTGCTGCCGGGCGCTCGTGAAGAGTATCCAGACGTCCTGCCATCCAGGCTCCACCCCGCCGGACTGGGGAACAACCGCACTCTTTTCTTGGTCATGAAAAAGTAAGAGTTGTGTTTCAGTTTATCGCAAACTAGATTAAATCACAACAGGTCCTGTTGCAGTATTCTAATCACAGACAGTGCAATATTTCTATAACCTAAAATGTGTTAAAATATCAGATACAATTTTTGCAGTAGATGTTTTCTGTTCTACACCAGAGTTACTCAACCCTGCTCAATCAAAGAGACAAACTATTAAAAACTGCCTTTACAAAAGAAACAATCTAAGTGGTAAAAAGAGGCAAAAACAGCAAAGAGTAGCAAGAAAACTTAGTTTAAGGTAGTAAAAATTGCCAAAAAGCAACAAAAACTAGCAAATAATTTTTGGAGGATACTTAAAAAAATTCAGAAAGCAGTAAAAATGGTTAAAATTGATGAAAAAAGTGAAATATGGTAGAAATGGCCAGAGTCAACAAAAAGGGCAAGAAAGTTGGGATTAAACTTGGATAATAGACAACAAATAGTCAGTTTATTGCAAAAATAAATGGTCCACAAGTGCCAAAAAAATGTGAAAATGGACCAAAAAGCAATAAAAATTAGCAAGAAACATTTGTAGGCAACGTTAAATACTTCAGTAAGTCGTAGAAATAGTGAAAAGTGACTGAAAAGTGGTAAAAATGGCCAGAAAGTTGGGATTAAACTTGGAATACAGTCAATCTGATGAAAAAAAAAAAAACTGGACCCAAAGTGGCAAAAATGGGCAAAAACAACAAAAATTGGCAAGAAAATTGGGAGTGAACCTGGAAAAAAGTGAGAAGGTTTCAAACAATGGTCCAAAAATGGCAAAAGAGAAGTGAAAATTGACTGAAATTGAGAATTGTCAGTCACAGTTGTGGTGGTAGTGGTTTTTTGTTGTTGTGCTGTAATTAATGTAACTGTTCGTGTCCTGCAATGTGTTTGTTTAAAAAGATATATGATGAGAACTTAGAAATAATCATACAAAAAAATGACAATTGCAATATAGGAAATAATAATCACATTTAGATTATTTTTGAAAATTGTTCAAGCCTGTTTTTAAGCCTCTGGGGTCAAATTGGGTGCATCATGCTGCATTTGTTACATTCTCTTCATCCTCTCAGCCCATTAACCTCCTGTTTCTGTCACAGTTACCCCTGCACGCTGAGACAGTTCCTGGAAGTGACGCCACCGAGCCGCAGACACGGCGCTCTGATGGTGCTGCAGCTCCTGGAAGCCGTCGACCATTTATGCAGACAGGGCGTCGCTCACAGAGATCTCAAATCAGACAACGTGCTGCTGGAGTTTGACTCTGGTGCGAGAATGTTTTAGTCACTAAGAGAGCAATATGCAGTGTGATCCCATCACTTTAACGTTAAATGAATTTCTTTGTTGTTTTTCTGCAGATAGTTGCCCTCGTTTGGTGATTACAGACTTTGGCTGCTGCCTTGCTCAGAGTGACTCCAGTCTGCAGCTGCCCTTCAACAGCATGTGGGTCAGCAGAGGAGGGAATGCCTCACTTATGGCCCCAGAGGTGAGCTTAAGTAGATTTCTGCTGCTGTTAAGTGAAAGAGGAATGTCGCTTAAAGAAAGAGCCGCTTAAATGACTCACTGCAGTGTTCTGAAAAAAGATTATGTTATTCCCAAAACATTCCCTTCGAAAAGTGGGGTTGTCTAATTTTTGGAGACAAGGCAAGTAAAGCATTGTACAGAGATGCCCTATCTGTAACGCATCGGGGCGGAACTCTGCCGTGCATGATTCAGAGAGCAGAAGAGTACTGTGAACACACGACCACGTAGAGACAGAAATGAAATCCTGTCATGTGAATGAGATAAATAACATAAGGCTTTTAAGACTGTTAAATAAAAAAACAAGGTACAATCCTGATCTATAAGGGATGTGACCCACTGATTCATGTTCCCCACCCACTACGACATTGGGTGCACTGGATATTCACCACTGTAAAAAACTTTTTTATCATAATGACCTGCGCCATGATATCGCAAAATGCTATAAACAACAATATGCCCTTGTTTTGTATTGTTTTAATCAATGTTTTATTGCAGTCATTAAAGATAAAATAAGATTTTGTCATTGATTGACCTTTTTTCCAAAAATCTGTCTTGGAAAAAGGGGAGTGGTCTTATATTTGGACCAATATGGTAATAAGCCCTTGGTAACTTTAAAGAGGAGGTATATCTGTTTTCTTTAACCTGAACATGCTATAAAGTCACAGTGCTGGATGTTTGGATGCAGTTTTTCAAACCTCCATGTATTCATTCAGTCGTATAAATCCCTAAATCTGTCATTAAATCTATCTAAACTTTGTCCAAAGGTAAGCACAGCCATACCTGGGAGTGGTGTTGTGATTGACTACAGTAAATCAGACGCCTGGGCGGTGGGCGCCATCTCCTACGAGATCTTCGGTCAGCAGAACCCGTTCTACCGGGGAACAGGACTGGAGAGCAGGAGTTACCAGGAGAAGCAGCTGCCTCCTCTTTCCTCCTCTGCTCCTGCTGATGTGCAGTTAGTGATCCGCTTACTGCTCAGGAGGAACCCAAACAAGGTGAGAGACACAACTGTACAAGAGGATTTTACTTCATCTGTCAGCTGTTAAATACTGGCTGGAAAGTTTGCTGAAGGTTATGTAGTAGAGCTGAATGTTTTATTGTTTTCTGATCAAAATCCCAGTTTCAGTTTTAAAAGTTAAGAGTCTGAGATATTTTTTTTGTTCTGCAGTTGTTATAACTAAAAATACGAGTCCAGTTTAGAAATAGCCTGACTTGTATTGATCTATACTTGGTCTGACTCAGTGGAGGTGTCAGACCGAGAGACTTTTTAATCATCAAATCTTCTTTTATTTTTCTCAGAATTTTGCCTGATATGTAATAATTTTGCCTCTATTTCTCATAATTTTGACTATAATCTTAGAATTTTGATTTTTTCATCTCAAAATTCCAACTTTTTATCTCAAATATCGTATTTATTTAAAAATGGTGACATTTTGTCTCAAAAATGGGACATTTTTCTTCAGACTTTTGTCTTTTTCTGAAAACTTAGACCTTAAATGTTAAAGTTAAGACTGTTTTCATTTAATGTTGAATTGATTTCTAAAAATTTGGAATGTTTGTCTCAAAATTTTAACTTTTACCTTAAAATTTTGACTTTCTGTCCCAGAATTTTGTCTTTATTCCTTTAAAATTTCCACTTTTTATTTGAAAATATTGACTATTTTGGCCTGGGCTTAAGTCTTTATTCCTCAAAATTTCAACTTCTTATCTTAAAATAATGACTTTTTTTTCCTGAATTTCATCTTATTTCTCAAAATTTCCCCTTTTTATTTAGAAATATTGACTTTTTGTCACAGAATTTTGTCTTTATTTCTCAAAATTCAACTTCTTATCTTAGAAAATCGACTTTTTGTCCAAGAATTTTGTCTTTACTTCTCAAAATTTACATTTTTTCTTAAATATTGACCTTAAATCTAAAAGTTAGAAACAAATCTTACCTTCAGTTTTCATCCTTGCATTAGAGTTAAAGCTTTTGATGTAATTTTCTGTCAAATTTGTAAATGTAACTGTACATTGTGAAAACTTTACTGAAGCTTGATTTGAAGGACATTGTATTAAGTAGGAATCACTTTATCGCTCAGGAAACTCACAATTAGATGAATTTCTATGATCCTTCAGCCCTGATGTGTAGGCCAGTATCCTCATTTATCAGATAACAGAACTTGAGGAGTCATTTTTTTCTCTCTGCAGCGCCCCAGCGCCCGTGTGGCGGCCAACATGCTTCATCTCAGCCTGTGGGGACGCAAAGCTCTGGCCAATCAGGACGGCGTGGGCATGAAGAAGCTTCTGGATTGGCTGCTGTGTCAGTCTGCCGTGGTGCTCCTGAAGGGCTGCGGCGGCCCCGGCGGGAACACGGTGGAGGCCGAACTTCAGAGGAGCTTCCTGGGGAATCTGGACCTGGAGGAGCTGCGAACGGCGGTGGGATTCCTGCTGTACGGGCGAGAGCAGCGTCGGGCCTCCATCCTGTCTGCGTAGATCTACTCTCAGACAGACGCTGAGCTTTGGTGTAGGGTTCAAACATCGCTTAGTCATATATCTGTAGTGTTTAAGAGCATAACCTTTACACTCAACTCCTCCACTACTCTCCATCATGTGTGACAGGAAGTGTTTCTCAGCAGCTATTGTGAAATAACAACAACCCAGTATCTAGTCTGAGCTACTTAAATGTTCAGGGAGAATCTTTTTGCACAATGTGATACTTTTAGAGGAGGCTGTGAGGGAAAAATAATCACTATTCAAGGGAATATTTGTGATATTTTTCTGGCTTTTACGCCTTTATTTTGGAGGGGACAGACAGCAGATAGAGCAGGGAGTGACAAGGGACTAATGTCACTAATGTCACCTAGAAATAAAATCATGTTCGTCTGCTATTAATGCCAAAATTTAGCAACAAATGTGACTCACAAATAACTGTTGCTATTTCCTTCTTACAATTTTATTCAGTCTTTTTTTCACCAGGTTGGTCCCATTGAGATAAATGTCTCTCTGACCTTTCTGAGAGAGAGTCAGCAGTGAAAATTGAAACTCAAGTTATAAGCACTAAAATTTTCAATGAACTCAAAGTTTTCTGTCAGATTCAGAAACGTTTAATGACACCAGCTCCTTGGATGATTCTTGGCTGAAGGTGCAGGGAAAAAAACTGTTTATATTCAGGCTTTTGGGACAGAAGGCACAAAGTAGTCTTGGTAGTGCAATGAAAACTGTCCCAGCATTCGTAATCTGGCATTACCATCACAAGAGAAGACGTTTTCTTTCTCAAATGCACTTTGTAGAAAAAAAAATTGCTTGGAAAAGAGTCACATTAAGTTGTTGTGATGTGTTAATTGAAAGATGTGATTTGCATTTGTGTGAAGCTACATGAAAACTGACTGTTAGGGATCCTAACTCACCGACCTGAAGCATGGTGTGTTTTGTTTTTGTTTGCACTTTAAGTCCATGTTTGCACTTTTTAGGTCCCTTTTTATGATCCGCTTGGGTTTGTTTGATGCCAACTTATCTGAAAAAGCAAAGACTTGTAAAGAGAGAGAAATAAAGCTGCAAAACAAGCAACCAGGTAGAAACAAATATGTAAAGTTTAAGTTAAATAAGTTTGATTGTATTTACAGTCAGGAAAAAATGAGAAAAATTATCATGTATTGAACCCCACAGGTTGTAAACTTCTGCTTTAATAGCTTCTAAAGTTCAGCAAACGATTTAAGCATCGTAATTCATATTTAAAGTAGAAATCACACGGTCCACAAAGGATGCAGGTACAAGAATGTGTATGTTTTGATATTGAAGATGGTGAGATATATTTTGGATAAGCTGATTTGTAGATTTTCTTCCTGTATTTGAAAATAAAAGATTTTGTCTGGAATCAACTCAAGAGTGTACCCCACGAATAATTCCTCCTTATTTATAAGTGAACTTTTCCAAAGGGATTGTGAAGATATCCTCAAAAAGTCTCATACTTAGATATATGTGTGATCATAATCCACAACTTAAACTGAGATTATCAGCACCAAAATAGGTTATTTCTCAATGCTAATTCCTCGCTCCCCGATGAGGTCATACTGGACTGGAAGTAGAAGTCTCCATGACAACGAGGTAAAGCAGTGAGGAGAGAGGCCTTGGTTTTTACTGGAGTTCACTTTCTCAATTAAAAAAGAGCAAAAGAAAGCTAAATGGGAGAGTGATAGAGTACAGTTTAAAACACAACAAACACTATTTGTGATAATGTTGATTCCTGTCCACATGCAGCAGTTATTCTGCTTTGATCTGTTCAAACCTGAGAGTCCATCAATAAAATGAAGAGCCAGGTTACGTTTGCTCTGCTTGGTGAGGTTGGAGTTGGTAGATGAGCACTGGTAGGACATAACCTCGGCCGGAATCACTGCAATTCACTTCAAACAAAACCATTTTAAGACAGCAGATTAGATATGAGGAATCAATAATCTAGTAGCAGTTGAATTTATTTAATGTGAGTTATTCACCCTGAAAAAATGACATCACACTAAAAACTTAGAGTTAGAGGAATTTTATTAGGACAGAGCAGAATTGGTTTTTCACTGATTGTACTCTGAATACATCCAAACAACAACAGAATCAAACAAACATCTCTGTTTGGAATGTAGTTAAGAACAAATGAGATCATTTGTTTTTTGTGCGTTTGTGCTTCATTTAATACTCCTCTCCTTCCTCTTCTCCCTCACCCTCGATGGAGTCGACTCCCACCTCCTCGTAATCTTTCTCCAGAGCAGCCATGTCCTCTCTGGCCTCAGAAAACTCTCCCTCCTCCATCCCCTCACCCACATACCAGTGAACAAAGGCACGCTTAGCGTACATCAGGTCAAACTTGTGGTCCAGACGAGCCCAGGCCTCTGCAATAGCAGTGGTGTTGCTCAGCATGCACACGGCCCTCTGGACCTTGGCCAGGTCACCACCAGGAACCACAGTGGGAGGCTGGTAGTTGATGCCCACCTTGAAACCAGTGGGACACCAGTCCACAAACTGGATGGNCCCACCTCCTCGTAATCTTTCTCCAGAGCAGCCATGTCCTCTCTGGCCTCAGAAAACTCTCCCTCCTCCATCCCCTCACCCACATACCAGTGAACAAAGGCACGCTTAGCGTACATCAGGTCAAACTTGTGGTCCAGACGAGCCCAGGCCTCTGCAATAGCAGTGGTGTTGCTCAGCATGCACACGGCCCTCTGGACCTTGGCCAGGTCACCACCAGGAACCACAGTGGGAGGCTGGTAGTTGATGCCCACCTTGAAACCAGTGGGACACCAGTCCACAAACTGGATGGAGCGTTTGGTTTTAATGGTGGCAATGGCAGCGTTTACATCTTTGGGCACCACATCACCACGGTACAAAAGGCAGCAGGCCATGTATTTACCGTGGCGAGGGTCACATTTGACCATCTGATTGGCTGGCTCAAAGCAGGCGTTTGTGATCTCAGCGACTGAGAGCTGCTCATGGTAAGCTTTCTCAGCAGAGATGACGGGGGCGTAGGTGGCCAGAGGGAAGTGGATACGGGGATATGGCACCAAGTTGGTCTGGAACTCAGTCAGATCAACATTGAGGGCGCCATCGAAGCGAAGGGACGCAGTGATGGAGGACACGATCTGACTGATCAACCTGTTGAGGTTGGTGTAAGTGGGACGCTCGATGTCGAGGTTTCTACGGCAGATATCGTAGATGGCCTCGTTGTCCACCATGAAGGCACAGTCAGAGTGCTCCAGGGTGGTGTGGGTGGTCAGGATGGAGTTGTAGGGCTCCACCACAGCGGTGGACACCTGGGGAGCTGGGTAGATGGAGAACTCCAGCTTGGACTTCTTGCCGTAGTCCACAGACAGACGCTCCATCAGCAGGGAGGTGAAACCAGAGCCGGTGCCACCTCCGAAGCTGTGGAAGACCAGGAAGCCCTGAAGACCGGTGCACTGGTCGGCCTGAAGACAGAGACACAGAGACGGTGAGCAGAGCAGAGACGAGTCATCTGGACTAAACAATCCTTCAATCAAGTTACTCACCAGTTTGCGGATCCTGTCCAGAACCAGGTCGATGATCTCTTTGCCGATGGTGTAGTGTCCACGGGCGTAGTTGTTGGCAGCATCCTCCTTTCCTGTGATCAGCTGCTCAGGGTGGAACAGCTGGCGGTAGGTTCCAGTGCGCACCTCATCTGAAAATCAAACATTTGTTACTTTTTCTCACAGTTTTCAGGAACTTAACCTTCAATTTCTTTCAGTGAGCGTTGATATCTACCGATGACAGTGGGCTCCAGATCCACAAAAACAGCTCTGGGGACGTGTTTTCCAGCTCCAGTCTCACTGAAGAAGGTGTTGAAGGAATCGTCTCCTCCTCCGATGGCCTTGTCACTGGGCATCTGTCCGTCCGGCTGGATCCCATGTTCCAGGCAGTAAAGCTCCCAGCAGGCGTTTCCGATCTGAACGCCAGCCTGACCGACGTGGATGGAGATACACTCACGCTGTGGGGGGGCAGACAAAGAAGATTTGGATTAAAGGAGCTGAACTTTGAACTGCTAAGACAGATTTTCCACGTCTGCTGCTAATTAAAATGGAGGAATTGGAAGGAGCCAAAATCTTCTTTATTTCCACACCAGCCAAATTCTCTCAGATAATTTTCCCCTTGAATATTTTTACCTCCAAGATGCTGCGGGGTGATTTAACGTATTTTACAGAAACTCAATTTAAATTCCAGCTCTGATTGAGGATCAGTCACTTTGCATTTTCTGCTGCGACACAAGACTGTGTCTATTGCGCATGGGATTACTGGAGGGAGAGAGGATTATCTAGGTCAGACATGTTGCAGTGTGCTGTCTCTTTAAAAAACCTGAATCTCACGAGGAACCTCGCCTTTTTCTATCCATCTCTAAAATTCAGCAGGGCAAACAAAAACAGGTGGATTTTCGCATCAAGCAACAAGATTCTCTCTTCTCTGGGGGATTTTATTATTTCAGATTATATAATCTCTTGGAAAAGCATCACTGGATGATGATGTATTTATGTAACACACTGAATTCATCTAGAATGTAAATGCTTTGTTCAGAGACAGACATTCATCAGACACAATGGGACAAAATCAGGTCATAAATGTGAGATGTGTGCTCTCTCTGTGCTATTTAAGCCTGTTTGGGAGAGGATTACCAGTTTCTTGTGAAAGCATGCATCAATCTATTTATAACCCAGCACATTTATTTCAATTTGCACAATTTTTGAGTGAATTAATGGTCACATAAGACATGAGAATATGGTGACACAATGGAAAACAGCACTAGAATAATTAGAAATGACCCGTTTCCATCCGCCCAGGCTGTGAAATGTAGGTCAAGCTGTGAGAAAAGGATGAAAACAGGAGAATTCACATTTAAAGTCACACTTACCATGATGGCTTGTCGATATTATGCAATGTAATGAGACAAGCTTGAGTGAGATGCGTTCAGGTCCGAGGTGAGCGGTGTCTGAAGTGGATCTTGTTGGAGCGTCAGTCTGCCTCCTCAGGACGACAGGTGTAATGCGCACGAGACAGAAGAAAACCCTCCTCCCCCTCCTACAGTAACTGTTTCACATCCAGTAAATGAACATAATTGTATAACACCACATTTAAGAACAGACACACATAATAAATTGAAGCTAATTGTGTTTATCTCGCGGAAACTGTTGTCAGCTTTAGCTACATCTCTTGTTTGGAGAAATAAAACATGCACGTGCCCTCTTCATTAACTCTATAATGCATGAACGTAGTCTCCATGACGTCACCCATTTATTTGTAACACGAAGTTTTTTTGTCCCTCGTTGTTTTAGATACGAAAACGACACAATGACTAGTAAATTAGCGCGTCAACATCGCCGCCATATTGGTAGTGGCATTCTGTAAAACTTCCCATTGTTTTCAGACATATTTGAGGGAGTTGACAGAAACAAATAGGGCAAAACTGTCTATAATTTACTTATTAACATCAAAAGATCCGCAAATATTTGATGGAAGTCTCAAAATGTTAATGTTATTGTTTAACCTCGTTCACTGCTTTGTTGAAACCCCCATTTGGTTTAGCTTAGCATACAGCAGCTGTCACACTATGATATGAATTATGAATTAATATATAATATGTCATATAATTTTGATAAAGGTAACTAACATTCACAATATTTTTTTTCATGGGATTTTATGTAGTTATCTTTTCCCCATGTTTAAAAGAGAACTGGAAATACTTCATTTGTTGAATATAAATAAATAAATAAATAAATAGGTGATTAATAATTCACTTTAAGCAAAAGTGCATATGGACAGTTATAATAATAATAATAGTAATGCTTAGCACACAATATGCATTTATAACAGTAGCAACTGCATGTCGGCTCTTTTTCTTTTGTTTGTGTTACCATGAAATACCATTTAATAAAATAATAATAATAATAATAATAATAATAATAATAATAATAATAATAATAATAATAATAATAATGATTTTATTTATAAAGCGCTTTCAATCAAAGTGCTGTTCAGGTACTAAAAACAATCAATAAAACAAACAAACAATAAAAACAAATCAAGACATATAACAAAGAGGAAATAAGTGGGTCTTGAGCTTTGCCTTAAAAAAAAAAAAAAAGGTCTTGAACCAAAAACACTATCTACTGTTTTATTTCAGATTTGATCCCTATTTTTAATTTCATTTCTTACAATAATTCGAATGTTTAAGTATTTATGATTTGGTTAGTGCTTGTAGTTTTACCACTATTGCATATTTATAACTTTATTATGAAAAGGTGTGATATTTCTTTGTTAATAGTTTTTTTTATTGTCTGTACCGCCCACCTGCTGACCCGTGCTGCCTTCATGAACACAGAGGCGTATTGGAACTTACACACTCACACACAAAAACTATCAGACAGGTTTTAAATATAGGTCTTTATACTACACAGTGTAGTAAAATCATACTAATAGGTGCTTCATTTAAGATAAGAGATGAGGTTGTATTTTTAAAACATTTCTAGGAGATTCTTAAAGCCTCTTTTGAACTTGGTTTTAAAAATTACGAGCCTGTTTGAACTCCTCACAGAGTAGTGGTCGGCCTGCGACAGCAAACAGCAGCTGTATAATCAAAGTGTCTGCAAAAATGTTTTCGTTTTTCAGAAATGCAACCCGCGCTGTCACTTCCCGGGTTTGCAGTGAAACTAAAGCGGATTTATTTACTGCAAGGACGCGAAAAACTTTGGTTTTGAGCCTCGAGGAGCGAAGTTTGTGCAGAAACTTAAACCGAAACTTGTCCGGGAGCCGCTTCAATGTTCCTCCGAGCGCAGAGTTTGTCGCGAGGGTGTCAGGGATCCCAACCATGGCCAAGTTACCGCACCAGGAGACAGCAGACGGGCTGGATGCTGCTTTTATCGGGGTCCCCATAGACACTGGGACCTCCAACAGACCTGGGGCCAGGTGAGGGGAATTTATAAAAATACCTTATAACAGTACATTATAACAGTGAGCATGTTTGTGAGTCAAAAAAAGCATCTATTTAACACTAAAACCTGCATAATTTTCAAAATGTAAAGACTGTTTATGTTTTTATGATACTGTGTTTTATCCCAGCAGGGTCAGATAAAGAACAGGTAAATCATTAACTTTATATCTTCATCTATAGTAGACTTTTATTTTGAAAAAAGGTCATCAATCATTGACCCAACCTCCCTCCCTCATGGTTCATAACCTCAGTAAACATTTCCCAGCCAATTGCCTGTCACACTCCCTTGGTTAAAGTCTTATAAAAGCATTTATTGCTGGTGTTATCAAACCAAGTGGATTAAAGTTTTTTTTTTTGCAGACAGTGGTTTCTCTACTAGTCAGAAACTTTAAGCATCATAGGTCCCACCTCAAGGTTCCTGGGCTTTAAAATAGTACCATCCCACACCAGGAACTTTTTTAAGGAGGAGGTTGAATATTTGTGTGTTGCATCAGCAGAAACTAGGGCTGAACGATTAGAAATAATAATAATGCAGAAATAATGTCATTGCAATTTTGTTTCCTTACATTGCAGTTGCTATTTACTATGCGATTATTGCTAGGTTCCTCAACTTATGTCTTGTCAAACAAAAAATTAGCAAATAAAAAAAAAGCAATAAATTAATCTTAATTAAAAAATGTACCATATTAGATAAATAAAACAAGGAGCAAATAATTTTTAGAAAGAGAGCTAATTTGTTTCTGGGAGAATTTAATATCACTCGCTATATTGAATATGATTATCTTTCTTTGTCTTTGTTTTATTGCTGCTTTTGGACCAATTTGTGCTACTTTCTGACCATTTTCCAAATTTTCTCCTAATTTTCAACACTGATAACCAAATTTTGCAGCTTTTTGGCCTCGTTTGCCACCTTGTTAACTCATTGTTTTTGCTACTTTTTGCTGTTTTTACCACTGACATTGTTTCTCTTGCAAGGATGTTTTCAGACGCTGTTGTTTCTGGTTGAGCAAGTTTGAGTAACACTGGTGTAAACATAAAACATCTACCACATAGCAAAGTATCTAATATATATATATGTATATTTTTAGACTTTATTTATTGTGGTTTCACATATGCAACACATGTTGAAAACAATGAGGGTCATGACATATATAAACCCCCCCCTCGCCCATGGATGGCAAATAACACAGAAAACATTAAAGCTATACTCAAATATAGTTTGGCTAAGTAGGTATATACAGAAATTGAAATAGTGAGTATGTTAATTGAAAGTCAGAAAATAAGATAAAATGAAAATAGAATAAATAATCAGACAAAACAGGCAGACTGTAACACACACACACACACAAAAAGTAAAATACTCTGAACAGTTTTACCAGCTGATAACAGGCAGTATTTCTCATCAGTTTTCACATCTGACATTAGAGCTGAACGGTTTTAGAAAAAAATCTAATTGCGATTTTTTTGGCAGATATTGCGATTTCAATTCGATTCACGATTTTCTTTAAATCAAACTTAAGTGAAGTTTTCACATTGTACAGTAACATTTACAAATGTGACAAAAATATACGTCGAACCATTGAAACATCAAATGTTTTTACTCTAATGTGAGGATGAAAATGAAACCTGAAGGTGAGAATTGTTTCAAACTTTTAAAGAAAAGTAATATGAAAAGTGGAAATTTTGAGAAATAAAGACGAAATTCTAAGACAAAAAGTCAATAACTGTCAGATTCTAAGAAATCAATTTAACATTATGTGGAAAAAGTCCAAACTTTCTCATTTAAGGTCAAAATTTTAAGATGACAAAAGTCTAAGATAAGAAGTCTACGTTGTGATATAATGGCAATGTTTGAGATTTAAAGTTTAAATTTTGATATAAAAAGTAAAAATTCTAAGACTTAAGTCAAAATTTTACAACATAAATGCAAAATTATAGGATAAAGGCAAAAAAAAAATAGAAATAAGATTTTTAGATAACTAGTCAAATTTTGACTTCTATCAAAACCCTGAGTCTAACACCAATTCCTGCTATTTCTAAACCGGGCTTTTTAAATTGTATTTTTAGTTATAAAAACTGAAGAACAAAAAGAGATATCTTTGACTCTTAACTTTTAAAAATGATGTAGTGCAAAATATCCTTAATTGTGTCAGGTTAAATAAAATACAAAACAACTTAAAACAAAATTCAACAGTCCCAAGGAAAAAGGATTTTTCCCAACGGTCTCACACTCATTACAGGTGTGTGTGAAACAGCTGATATAACAGATCCTGGGTCAAAAAAAAAATTACAGCTCAAGTGATCACATGATCACGATGTTTGAAATCGCGATTTCGATCAGAAAACGATAAATCGTTCAGCCCTATCTGAGATTACATTACCGTGATAGGTTGGATTTATTTATCTGTTTTTTTTTCGTTACCTAAACCCTGTGTATAAATTGTCAGATGTGAAAACTGATGTATCTAATATTTTGACTCATTTCAGGTTAAAGAAATGTTGCATGGTCTGTGATTAGAATATTGTAGCAGGTCATGTTACGATTTAATCTAGTTTGTGTAATTTAATTAATGTGCCAGTTGTGTTTGGTTGGTGACCTGTATGAGTCCCACTCTGCCTCCACCCAATGACTGAAAAAACAGAAATGATAATGTTTGGATGGATTTTTCCTCCTTCTCTGCAGGTTTGGTCCACGGCAGATCAGAGTGGAGTCGGCTTTACTCAGAGCGTACAACAGCGGCACCAGAGCGGCCCCGTACGAGTCCGTCATGGTGGCGGACATCGGGGACGTCAACGTGAACGTTTACGACCTGAAGGACACGTGCAGACGCATCACAGAGGCCTACAGGAAGATCCTGGCTGCTGGATGTATTCCTCTGACTATGGGTAAAGAAAAAAACACTACAAAGCACAATCATAGTCTTATAACCTCGTAGTTGTGTGATCAGAAGTTACACATTTATATGTTTTTGTTTTCTGCAGGTGGTGATCACACAATCGCATATCCAATCCTGCAAGCTGTTGCTGAAAAGTAAGTGATCCACTCTTCTTTTTTTTTTGGCTGCAGTGAATGATTTACACTGTTTTAAGTCCTCATGAATTATCCTGGACAGTAAAACAGTTGAGAAAAGTTTTGCATGTTCCTTAAGGGACATAATTTAAACCCAAAGATGCAAGTTACATTTCTTTGTGGATACTTTTGTACATTTTTCGAAGTATTTTTAATGTAACTGCTGAATGATCCACTTGAAGGCTTTTATAGTGACTGTCAGTTGTTTTTAGACCCATTTCTACTCTTAAAAATTCATCAAAAATCTAAAGTTTTCACATATATGACTTCCTGTTCCTCTGAAATGATTTATCAGACATGGCCCGGTGGGTCTGGTCCACGTGGACGCTCATGCAGACACCAGTGACGTGGTTCTTGGGGAGAAGATCGGTCATGGGACCCCGTTCAGACGCTGTGTGGAGGAGGGGCTGCTGGACTGTAAGAGGGTGGTGCAGATCGGGCTGCGTGGTTCAGGATACTCTCCTGATTCGTACGAGTGGAGCCGCGCACAGGTACAGCTGCTCGGATACTGTACAGTGACTTTAATGTTGTGCTGCTTGTTTGCTGTGCATGCTTCATATTTTGGCATTTGATTAAAGAGGGAGTATTTTACTTTCCCATATTTTAAACTTGGATTAAGTGTAGCAAATCTGGATGTTCAGACTGAATGTGAACTCAAAACTTCCTAAAATGATGAGATCTTCTCGTGAGAATCTCCTAACTGCTTCATGACACATTGATCCACTGGTGTGTCAGGATATTTTTATTTTTTCTTCATAAGGCCTGAAAAAATGTTTTCAATTTTTTTTCGAAATACATATATATATTTAAAAATGTTATAGACAAACATTTGAGGGTGAAAAACAATAATAAACTATAAATTATTCAGTGTTAAAATGGATGAAAGAGAGTTAAAGTTTTTTGCAAAGCATTAAAAAAAAGATCATTCATGAAATTACCCCAAAAAAAGTCAAGCATCATGCATCAGAGGGTTTATACTGTAATTTAATACCTTGAGGTATTTTTTTATTTCAAGGTGTTATTTTTACTCTAGTTATTGTGTTTTCTTCCTTATTTTATTACTTTATTTACTCTCCCAGATTTGTCGAAAGGTTGATTAACTCTCAGATGCATGAATTATGAAAGTCAGTGTCAGGATTTTTCCTTTGAGTGTTTTTATTTGTCTTAAAGCATGAAAAAAAGTTTCCATTTTTTTTCCAAATATTTGTAACTGAGCATTCGACATAAAACGGTGTGAACTTGATGTAAATATGACTGATTTCTTTGTTTGACTTCTTTTCTTTTTTTTTTGGCAATTTCATGAATAATCTGTTTTTAATGCTCTCTTTCATCCATTTTAACACTGAATCATTTACAGTTATTAAACTGTTTTACCCTCAAATGTTTGTCTATAACTTTTAAAAAAAAATATTTATGTGTTTGGGAAAAGAATTGAAAACATTTTTTAGGCCCTAAGAAGAATAAAAATATTCTGACACAGGCTAATATGCATTTCCACCACATGAACCATTGAATTTAGGAGTAAATAACTTTTAAATAGGGTTAAAAGCGCTGTGTCGTAAACTCTTGTCAGTGAACAACAGCTCGTCTCGTGTTTGTGCTGCAGGGTTTCCGTGTGGTTCAGGCGGAGGAGTGCTGGTTCAAATCCCTGGCTCCTCTCATGGCCGAGGTCCGGGCTCAGATGGGTGACGGCCCGGTTTATCTCAGTTTCGACATCGATGCTCTTGACCCAGGATTCGCTCCTGGAACTGGGACTCCAGAGATCGCAGGCCTGACTCCCATCCAGGTGAACGCAGAAAAACAAACTCTAACCCCACAGGAGCTACTTTATATAGAGTTAATCTGATAACTACACCTAAAACTGACACATTTCTGTGCTTTTCTTTTGATGAAGGGGGTCGAGATTATTCGTGGCTGTCGTGGTCTGAACCTTGTTGGATGTGATTTAGTGGAAGTGTCTCCACCTTACGACACCACAGGTACTTTTCACACTTAATTACCACCAAGTTACCTCTAATATATAATCATATTTTACACATATCTCTCCTCTCTGACAGGAAACACTGCACTGACTGGTGCCAACCTCCTCTTTGAGATGCTGTGTGTTCTCCCAAAGGTCAAATATTACTGATCAATACGAACTGAGAGGCAACACGTCCGGAGAGAAGGATGGGAGAGTGATCCAAACACAGCTTTTCTTTTATTTTTTTTATCAACTCAGGCAAATGTTTACAACCATCTGAAGGATAATCTACAATTAAAGATAATTTAAAATAATATGCAGTGAGCTAGACCTGTGATTCTCAAATGTTATAAAAAAAAGTTGCATCAGAACAAATCTAAAAGTTCTAATTAAAAACAACTTTATCAACAGCATTTAACTTTAATTTCTATGCAACATCAAATAAGTCACTATTTCCAATTTACATGTTATTAACAGCGCAACTGGGAAGATAACAATGGACAGGTGGTTGAAACAAGATAAATCATTTAGGAAAATAAGTTGGATGATGATGAAAATGTCAAAAAGTGATTTTCCTAGAGATTGTTGGTATTATGAGGAATATATTATTTGGGGATTTATCTCCACGTCTCCTGATCTTCCTGAAGCACTGTGTGTTTTTATTTTAATCTTTTTGCGGGAATATATGATCAAACAGCTCAATCAATCCAGCTCATCTTCAACGACACCGCTGCCACGTTTAAGTCGTCCTGAGAAACAATGTGAAAAGCCTCAACATCAGCCAAAGTATTTGAGGCGTCCATCAAAGGTACGAGCTGCTTTAATCTTTAATTATTTCTGAAAAATGTTGCCCTACAGAAGTATAGAATTTAGTCCTCTTTTATTTCAATGTTATTATGGCACTAAAAAATCACAAACATACATTTAATCATGTTATTTCCTATATTATTTCCTGAAAATTATTCTCAGCTATATAAGGGGGATGTTTGACTGAAAGTGTTTTTGAAAAGGTGAAAAAGTTTGAGAACCCCTGAGCTAGACTAATGAAAAAAAGCAGGTTTTCCCCTTTAATTTCAACACGGTGTTCATGGGTGATTTTTTTTTTGTAATGGGTGGAATATAAGTGATAAAAAAATTAGCACAGATTCTTTTAGCAGCAAGTAAAACAGCTATTACAAAGAAATGGCTGAGTAGTAATCCCCTAACTGTCGAGGAATGGATTGAAATAATATATCAGATTTATATTCTGGAGAGGCTGTCGTTCTCCATAAAAGTCCAGAGGGAATTTTTTTTTACAAAATCTGGTCTAAATGGACAGAATATGTTAAACTCTTAATACCAGATTTTATCTGACTGAATGCAATAGAGGAGTGAAGATGCAGGTTTTTTTCCATTTTGGTTTGCTTTTGACTTCATCAGTATATTACGTATTTCCTCCATTTACATCTTTGAACTGATGTCTTCCCTTGTTCTGTTCTGTGTCAGAAGTTTGTTATTAAAAAAAAAAAAAAACATTGAAAAGCAAAAATGCCAAATATTTCACCAGATGTAAGTCTTTTTTGCTTAATTCACGGGATTAATTTTACTGTAAATATATGATGACTGTAAAAAAGAAACAAAAGAAGGTTTTGGTATTTGTAGCCCCCTGTTGGACTCCTGAGATGCTGCAGGCTTTCGAGATAGATGGATGGAGAGAGAGATCCTTTATTTAATCCCCTGTTGGGGAAATTCAATTTTACACTCTGAAATTAACCATGATATTTACACAAACAAGGAACTTATTTGAAACAGTAAAATTTCCTCCTGATGAGCTTTAGAAAGACTTTTATTAGATTGTAAGGCAGCTCTGCTCATGACATAAACACCTTGATTTTGTTCTTGTCATAAACTTCTGACTCTGTGCTGCTCCCCCCAGTGACCTATAGAAGTATGTGAGCAGTGACAGTAACATTGTTTAAAATGGACCCACAGATTTACACACTGTAGATATAAATGAGTCTTAAGTCATTATATTGTAGGTCAATCATAGGTCAGAATATAAATTAAGAAAAAAGGAAATTCCATACAACTGTGTTGCTTTTATTTTCAAAAGCATGACGTTTACATTATTTCCACATAGACTCACTTGTGCACATGAGCCTTATGTAAACAAGCGATTAAGTTAAAAAAAAAAAAACAAATCCAGATCCTCTATCATTGATAATCACCTCTCAGGAATTAATCCAGGTGCCTATGTGCTTGTTCAAGCTCAAAACAGGTCGATTTTTCTCACTGAAGAAGCAAAATTAAGCTAAAAATGTTATAATTTTGTATAAATTAGCTTCAAATTTATACATTATATGTGGGAACTAACAAACTGAACATGAAATGAAACTCTAATGCAATGATTGTTTATTTTTTTACTGTTTATCACTTCCATAGGAATATTTTCCTATTTGACCTAAACCACAGTTTCACATATTTACAGAAATTCCTTATTCGTCTAATCAAAATATTTAGGAAAAAGCATTTTAATATGGGGGAAAAGTTAATATTGAGCAGAATCAAGTTTGCATTCTTGTTGGTGTGGCTCTCCAAAACATAGATCTATGTATCGAAGAAGGGTTGATGCCTTAAGGCGGAGCCAGCAGCGTCGTCACTGTGGCGGCCATCTTAGGACAGGGGGCTGCTCTGGTGCTCTTTACTGTCGTCAGAGGGAAGGTGGATAATTTAGTTACTGAAACACTCATAACTTGCTAAATCTTGATGGATTTACAAACAGATTGGTTTATTACAAACCTTATTAACTTGGCTGTGATTCACTGAATGTTTAAATAACAGACTTATTTTGGAAAATACTCTTACGTTTGCAGTAAAATAACTACATCTCTGACATTTATAACAAACCAAGCCATTTGAAAATCTGTTAAAAACTGATCAGTCTAGTTATTTTAAAGTCCATGCCCCATTGGCGTTAATGTTGTGAGTGATCGAGCAGCCCTGTCCCAAGATGGCGTTGCTTCCCATTGGCTCACAGCACACACAGTCATTGACGAAAGTATTGACTCCAGAAATTGCAATTACAAATGTTTTTGGTATGAATGTGTTTATTTCCTTAATGTACGTTGGAAAAACACAAAAAAGCTGAAGAAAAAAATTAAAATTGGCACAATTTTACACAAAACACAAACAATGGGCCGGACAAAATTATTGCCAATATTATTAGAATTGTGGGTAAAACATTTTATTTCACGCAGGTGATGCTTCTTTAAACTCAGCTGTGGTTTGGAGAAGAGAAAATAAAGCCAAGGAGTGTCTGAGGACTTAAAACGCAAAATTGTTGACAACAACTTTGTGTTTTGTGTAAAATTTTTGTCGACCTCAGCTTTTTTTCTTCCGTTTTTTGTGTTTTTTTCAATGCACATCAAGGAAATTAACACATTCATACCAAAAAAAATTGAAATTACAACAATTTTTGGGAGAAATGGTGTATTTTCTGGAAAAATTCCAGGGGTGCCATTGCTTTCATCCATGACTGTAGACGTCTATGCTCCAGAACAGATCAGATTTCACACGTGGCCCCTGGTTTAGTTTGTGTAATTGTTGATAATCCACTTGATCCAGTTGACGTAGTTCCTCACTTTGGTGTAGACTCCTGGGAAATACGGGTTTGCACAACCGATACCCCAAGAGACGATACCCTCGAAGTTTCCGTTGCAGATGAGGGGACCACCAGAGTCGCCCTGTGAACCAATAAGACACCAAACATCATCTTTTCAAGCTCAGGTTAGTGAATACAGTGGTTCTTTTCCAAACCGCCTACTACCTACTGCTGTCACATGTAGTACTACAAACAGCATGAGCACTGTGCATTGTGGGAAACGTGGGCTGTTTTCGAATTTGCATACTATACTAGCAGTAAGTACTGATTTGTCCAAAGTGCAGTGTGCGAACAGATGTGACATTTGCAGTATGCCATAACTACCCGGATGACCTACTGATCCGGGAAAATCTCTCAGTATGCATCTGACCAGTCTACCTGGCGTACTGTTTCCCACAATGCAAAGCGCCTGGCTGTAGGTCTGAATCATAGACTGTATAATGAGTGGACGTAACGACGTTCGGCTCAAACTGAAGCCTCCAGCAGATGCTCCGCCCCCTGGTGTTTGGCTGCAGTATAGGTCATAAGCCCCGCCTCCCCATGTATTCCAGATATGAGCCGGGAGAACTTAAAAAAATTACGATACCTCGTAGAAATGTTTCTCTCATCTTTACGCTAAGGTAGTATGACGATGTCACCTGGCTGCATGGTGTTCAGGTGTTTTTTTTTCCTGAGAAGTTAGTTTCTCATTAGTTATTGGACGTTAAAAACAGTGATATAAGTTTCGTTTTACGATAGTTGACAGCTGCCGTTCGTGAGTAGTTTTTATCGGGGATATAAGAAACTTCGGGACAGAGCCAAAAGGAGACTAAACCTTCTGAAGAAGATGAAATGAATATTTTTATTTCTCTTTTTTACTTGGCTCCACCGGAAATTCTCTACTGCGCAGACTCTGGCTGCACAATGGCGGCTAGAGAAACGTTTTTTTTGGCTTCAAAAACGTAGAACGGTGACAGGCGGAAGCACGCTGTCCATTCTATATACAGTCGTTGATTCAAATATAGTATGTAGTGACGACTACATACTGCATTAGAAAGTAGTTTGTAGTAGTCACTGCTAGTGTAGTAGGCAGATTGGAAAACAACCAGTGTGTTTCTAACTTCAAAGAAATGTTCAAACTGCTCACATTCGCTTCTACGCAGACGACACCCTCCCTTACCTGACAGGAATCTTTGCCACCGAAGCGAGATCCGGCGCACAGCATGTTTTGTGTGACCATCTTCCTGTGGTAGTAATAGTAGCAGAACGGGATAATCCTGACGTCCACCGCGCGCAGCACAGGAGACAGGTTGAAGCTGTAAAGCCGGGTCACGCCCCAGCCGCTCACCGTACAGACGTCGTAACGAAGCGGCGGAGTGTCTTCGGTCGGCAGTGGAGCCACTTTGACGTTGGCGTTCAGGATCGCAGGTCGACTCAGCTGCAACACAAAACACGGTTCACACCTAAGTAGAGCTGAACAATTTATCGTTTTCTGATCGAAATCACTATTCCAGACATCGTGGTCATGTGATCACCACACACATCTCTTGACTAACCCAGGATCTGTTTTGTCATCTGTTTTTCACACGGGTGTTGTGGATCCTTTTTCCTTGGTCATGGACTACAAAGATTGTACAAGCACTTTTTTTTTTTTTGATATTTTTGGGGCTTTTCTGCCTTTAATGGGATAGAGGAGGACAGTGGATAGAGCAGGAAAGGGGGAGAGAGTGGGGAATGACATGCGGGAAACAGGCCACAGGTGGGAATTGAACCCGGGCCACCCACTTGAGGGCAGACCTCATGGTGCGCAGCCATATCCACTTGGCCATCCTCGCCCCTACAAGCACATTTTAAAAAATTTTTGAATCTTTATCCCAAAATTTCATCTATTGATCCAACAACTTCAATTTTTAACTAAAAAAAAAGACTTTTTATCTCACAGCTTTGCCTTTCTAGCTCAAAACTTTGTCTCTTAATCTCATAACTGACTTTCTGGCTAGAAATTTTTGTCTCTTTGACTCAAAATTTTGACGTTAATATTTTAATACTTTGCCTTTTTTTTCTGAAATTTGACTTTTTGTCTCATAATCGCAACTATTTACCTCAAAACTTTGTTTCTTATTCTAATAACTTGGACTTTTCAGCTCAAATTTTGTCTTTTGTCAAAGTTTTGTGTTTTTATCTCAGAATTTTGACAAATACTGTGTTATCTCGAAATATTAACTTTTAGAATCAGAATCAGAATCGCCTTCATTGCCAAGTATCTTCAAGAAGCAAACAAGGAATTTGACTTCGGTTTCAACTGTGCTCTCTGTACAAAAAGTAAGACTAAACATTAAATATCACATATGTAAGAAAAACAGATATTAAGTAACTACAAATTAGAAATACAGAAATATTAGAAATATAGGAACTTTGTACAAGAGGAAGAAGACAAATCAATGAGATATATATATATGTATGTGTGTGTGTATATATATATATATATGTGTGTGTGTATATATATATATATATAAATTAAATAGTGCAATGCTTTTTGTCTCCAATTTTGACTTCTTAGCTCTTAAGTTTTTCTTTTAGCTAGAAACTTGACTTTCTTTTTAAAAAATTATCTTTTTATCTCAATATATGACCTTTTTTTCCCCCCAAATTTCAACTTTAATTCCTCAAAGTTTTGACCATTAAATCAAATATTAACTTTTATCTTTTAAATTTTTGATTTTAATATGTTAAAATTTGGACCAATATATCAAAATATTGACTTTTTAATGCAAAATTGTTAATAAATACATTTGGGAGCAATTCTTATTTTCAGTGTTCATCCTTTAGAGCAGGGGTTCCCAAACTTTTCCGCCTGTGACCCCCAAAATAGCAGCGTTAGGGACTGGTGACCCCCTGTTGTGGTGCAACACTAATGGGACAATCCAAAAACAGACAAAAACCAACAAAACCCTCCCTGAGGATACTTAATTTAACTGATGAATAGAAAATTTACCAACTAATGTGCATTTTGCTGAGTACTCGGCATCAAACTTGAACAAAAAATTGTGAAAAACAGATAAAACATTTTCTGTTTGCATAATTTTATATTATCTTTCACCCCAATTTTTGCTTTTATTCTCACAATAATGGATAAAATGTTCATGAATTGTTCATAGTTTTCGATTTTGGGACACATTCCACGACCCCCTATCAATGTCTCGCGACCCCCAAAGGGTCCCGACCCCCACTTTGGGGACCACTGCTTTAGTGTAATAACTTTAGACGTTTCAATGGTTTGATATAATTTTCTGTCAAGTTTGTAAATGTTATTGTACGTTGAGAACATTTTACTGAAGCTTGATTAGAATAAAAAATTGCAATATCTGACATAAAAATCGCAACTAGATCTTTTTCTAAAATCGTTCAGCCTTACACCTAAGCTTCGCTTTTATTTTCACATCCAGTCAGATTTTTTTGTCACCGTGACGCCTCGAAACGTCACCGCTCACCTTCACCAGCATGATGTCGTTGTTGAACGTCTTGCGGTTGTAATTGTGCATGAACATCCCCGACACGTTGAAGACTTGTTCGTATCCTTCAGTTTCCCTCAGGTTGTGTTCACTCAGCACCACCATCATATCACTGATCAGGAGGAAGAGAAAAAGTGGTTTAAAGAAATAACACTCGGGTTTAATATTTTCCCACCATTTTGAAAACAAAATTAACCCTGTAAAGCACAACCGATCAAAATACAGTCAGAAAATTGAGGTGTTTATTAACCCTTTTAAGAAAATCCACAAAAAAATATTGCTCTGTCATTTCATTCATGGTATATTCATGTATCACATGTCACACACTGGGCAGTTTTGCGAACTATTTGATCTATTTTATTAAAGTTTTACACTAAATATGCATTTATTTCAGGCAGAAAACGCTTTTTAAAGTTACTGTCCAACTTCTTGAAATTCATGAAAAGATTTTCCTGAAATCTATATGTGAGTGGATGATTTCATGAGAGCAGACATTTTGAAAAAAGGGCCGAAATACAACTTCAGCCGACTGTAGTGATATGACAATCCTCAAGGTGGTAGAATAAGGGTCAATGACAAAAAGAGGGTCTAAAAACTTATTTTTAAAAAGTTCTTTGAAAATGGATAAAAAACATATTTCTGAGTGAAGAATAATGGTTTCTAACAGATTTCAGTTGTTGACCAACATTTCAAAGTTTTGAGGTTCATTATCTTTTAGTATTTTTAATTTGAGCACCCAAAAATGTCAGGTGGCGCAACCAAATATATGAAAATATATTTATATGTTCCTGTTATTTTTTCTGTGTGAAATTATTGGCAAGTATCTCTCAAGTGTCTGTAGTGACTCATACATTTTCATTTTGTGTGTTTCATTTCTTTTATTTGTGAATAAGATAAATAATTTGATGTTAAAATAACATTTCACATTATTACATTGGTTGTACCACCTGACATGGAAATTGTTCCAGTCACCAATGAAGTGAAAAAACCTTTTTTATCAGTATTTCAGAGAAATCTACAAACTTTTCCACTTGGTCATAAATGTCATTTGGGGTCCTCTGGCTGAAAAGAACAAAAGTTTTGAGCCGGTAATTTATTAAAACAACAATTTAACTGCGGTACTCTGTTCATCAGCTGATCAAAAGTTTGAGACCACAGCCTTTAAAAGCCAAAATATGTGCAAAAATCCCACCGATTTAATTTTGCTTATCTAAATTATAAATTGTGGAGAAAAAAACTTGATGTGCAAGAAAAAAACTGACTGCAATGTTTGGAATCAGTGTGCTTATTTTAGTTTTAATCAGCATAAAAATCGAATTTTTTAAATGTAATTGTCCCCAAGTGTAATTAAAGCTCTGTGGTGTAGATTGTAACTGAAATAACAAAAAGTCATTCATATTCTTATGATTGGAGAAGAAGCACAAAATTTAGCTTTTTAGATGTATAAATTCTACCTGTAGGTAAAAAGTTTTGCAGTTTAAACTCAACATAAATGTGTAAATGCTTCCTCTGCAGCTTGTTTTCTTGCTGTTCCTGTGTAATTACTCACTGTTTCCAGCAGTGGGCAGCAGTCACCACCCACTGAGAGTGAATCAAGGTTCCTCCACAGTAATGTCTCCTCCTCCCTTGGACCGTGAACTGCAGTGACGCCTGGTACCCGACAGAGTATGGTTTGACCGGCTGACCCCCGATGATTCTCCCTGCAAATGTCTCTGTACACAGGGACAAAAATAACACAGTATTAAAGGGATTTTATTATATGAACAAGGCAAAAAAAGGGATTTTTGAATTATTGAAATTTTGTTCCTCACCTGACACTGAAAAGGCCAAAAGCAGCAGCACAGTACAACTTTGCAGAGGAGTCATAGTTTTGCTTCTGTCTCCTGTAGGACAAAAAAAAAAAATCACTTTTAAGTTGTTTTTTATTCAAATTTTTAGCTGTTTAAATCAGATAATTCCTCACTTAATCCTGTCATTTCAAGGTAAAATTAAAGAATGGTGATAAATTAACCCCCAAACAGTTGTCCCGAGAGCATAATTATTTACGTCATGTTTTAAAGTTTGCAGAAAAAAAAGGAAACACACTTTTTAAATTTGTATTTATTTATGTACGACTGTTTATAATCCTTTATCAGAATCAGAATCACCAGGTTTGCTCGAACATACAAGGAATTAGTTTTGGTAAACTGTGCTCTCTTGTACAAGGTAATAGTAAGGCATAAAAGGGAAAATTAATAATAAAAATGATTAAAAAAGATTGCATATAGAATATTATCAACAACTATGAACGAAAAAGAATAGAAAATAGACAAGACTAATACTTACAGGCTAAAAAAATATGAGTATATTTATATCCTGCTCAAAAATAAAGGGAATATTCATTCTTTTTCCCACATTTAATATTGTGTGTTGAGAAAAAAATCACATAAAAAAGATCAGTGAAGATCAAAATTAATGGACAGGTTGATTTCGGATCAGTCACATTCCCCAAAAAGTTTCTTTTTACCTTTCTGCAAGGTAAGACTGAACATCTGACTCTTATTTTTCTCCTAAAAAAGAAACTTTTCAGATATATATATATATCAAGACAAAATCTACATTGTTGAGTTATGAGTTACATTGTGTTGTTTAACTGTTCCTTTTATTTTATTTTGAATTATTTATTTTATTCAAATTTCTTTGACTCTGGGAATCATATTTTAATGCCCACAAAATAATGATTTAAATGTTTTTAGCATACGACTTTGCCAATTATGCTGATTTGGTTAACGAAATGTTGGTGGATAAAAGTACAATCTTAAAAAAACAAAAGTTTATGTCAGAAACAGAAAAATTTATTCAATCATATTTTTAATTGACTCCATGAAACGTCCTATATGATCAACAATAATCATAAGTATTTTGGATTATACTGTAATAGTATTTTCTTCGGTGAAAATTTGTCTTTACTCCTGATTATTATTAAAAGTTGAAGTGAAAAATAAAAAATATATCATTCTTACCTGTACGCCTAAACACAGCACAGCAGATTATCTCCAAATGGTGTGAAAACCGCGCTCCACTTCTCTCTTATACTGTCGCTCTAACTCTTTGTTAAGTTATCTCTTCGTCTGGTTTTTGTACAATAACAAAGAAATTGACCTACTATATGACAAAGCTAAATGTTCTCCTGTTTTGTGTTTTTTTCTGAGCTTTAGTTTTCAGGACCCAGAGGAATTGACGCGGGAAACGCCTTCTGTATGTGTCGTCTTTATGTTCGCAGGTTATGGACAGAGACGATGGTTTTAAGTTCAACTACAAGACCCCAATAACTCTTAATAAGTATTCTGCTTATCTTGACCATAAAACAGTCAAAAAAAGTTCTGTGAGTCAGTGTTTAGGCCCATTTTTTTCTGGAATGCTTTAAACTTTCAATATCTGGTGTTATTTCCAATTTATTGCATGTTATGTGACAGAAAAACACTTGAAACTGGAGAAAAACACAAACAGAGAATTGGATGTTAGAGGCTAAGCGAAGAAAAAAAAACACTTTAAACAAACAGATTGAAAAATTTTACAGGATGAGCTGAAAATTTGAACATTAACAAACATATGTACACTAATGTTTATGAGATTTTTTTTCTCTTATTTGGTAAAAAAAAGAGGTATTGAAAGCATCACCAGATCCTCCAGCATCTCACAGCTTCTCCCTCTCTTTGCACAAAAGCCACTCAAGGATTTTTTCTCCTCTTCGAGACAGAAAAACTGAATCTGGAAGTAAAGGAGAAAGATATTCAGTTACTCACACCTATTGTACAGTACAAACAAGGCATGGTACAGTATTTGTAAAGTTTAGCAACAATACAAGCCTCAAATCAGACTCACACAGAACAAAGAAGACTGGAAACATTTCTGAGACTGCAGAAAAACTTCATGTGCTATTTTGCGCATGGCACGTTAAACACATATTCTCATATACAGTACAAACACAGGACGTTACTCCGTTCTAAAAAGGTTACTTCATGTTGCAACCATTAGAAAACACACATATTGTACAAACAAGACTTGGTACATCCTTCCAAAAGAGTCACCACAAAATACAAGCATCAAATTACAAATGAAAATACGTAAATGAAGTAAAAACTAGACAAAGAGAGCGTCATTCATCCCATCTAACGTTACCTTTTCTCTCATGAAGTTGCTCCTTTTGTCTCAGGGTCATAAAGAAACTTTAGAGGAGGTTTTATAACCGGGGATGATCCTGTTTTTGGCATTTTTGGAAAAACTCCACCCTGTTTTCTCGGTGCTTCCCTCTTATCCATCAGCTCCGTGGTCTGTGCGTTAATTTGCGGGTTTCCTTGAACGCCTGAGTGAGATTATTGTAATAACCACATATTGGCTTAAAGAGCAGCGTCTCAGCTTTCAGAAACCGTTAGAATTTTTCCGATTGTGCGAACTGTTTAGAAGTGAAGGACGTTCAAATGCAAATGTGTCGGCGCTGACGCATCCGTCAGTAAAGGGTCAAAAGACATAAAAGTCATTAAAAACATAAATAAACCTTCTGACTGAAGATAATGATGGTATTAGGGTCAATGACAAAAAGAGGGTCTAAAAACGTATTTTTAAAAAGTTCTTTGAAAATAGATAAAAAACATATTTCTGAGTGAAGAATTATGTTTTCTAACAGATTTCAGGAGTTGACCAACATTTCAAAGTTTTTAGGTTCTAATAAAAAATCATAAAAATTAAACTCGTGGGTTTTTACAGTCCACCACGTTGGTTTATATACTTTTATATAAATATACAAGGACAATAAAAAAGACACACTTTAATAACCGTTCATAGAGAGTTCACAGACATCACTCTCATACATTTTCATTTTGTGTGTTTCATTTCTTTTATTTGTGAATAAGATAAATAATTTTGTGTTAAAATAACATTTCACATTATTACATTGGTTGTACCACCTGACATGGAAATTGTTCCAGTCACCAATGAAGTGAAAAAACCTTTTTTATCAGTATTTCAGAGAAATCTACAAACTTTTCCNGCAACCAAATATATGAAAATATATTTATATGTTCCTGTTATTTTTTCTGTGTGAAATTATTGGCAAGTATCTCTCAAGTGTCTGTAGTGACTCATACATTTTCATTTTGTGTGTTTCATTTCTTTTATTTGTGAATAAGATAAATAATTTTGTGTTAAAATAACATTTCACATTATTACATTGGTTGTACCACCTGACATGGAAATTGTTCCAGTCACCAATGAAGTGAAAAAACCTTTTTTATCAGTATTTCAGAGAAATCTACAAACTTTTCCCCTTGGTCACAAATGTCATTTGGGGTCCTCTGGCTGATGCAGTTTCCTGTTTCCTGTTTTATTCTCTTCACTTTAAAATAAAAGTCTAATGTTACGGTTGCACCACCCTGACATTTGACAAGGGGAAAATTATGGGACAAAAGTTTTTTAAATTTCTCAACAGCTTTAAAATTCTTTTTATTTGCAAAGAATGTTTTATTTAAAAAGGTTCAAGCATAAAATAATGCCACTGTATTTTTAATTTCCATTTACAATAACTGACATTCAATTTTTAGAGTTTAATTACTGTGGATACTTGTCAGGACGGTTGCACCACCTGACATTTTGGGGGTTTGAGGAACCAAAACACAAAAAAACATGTTATATTTTAATAGTTTACAGATGTGTTCAAATAACACAGGTTTCTTAGAATAAAGAAATAAATGTGATGAAATACTCAATTCGTGATGGAAGGAAATATTGCACTCGGACACAAAAAAAGGGACGTCACGTCATTGACCCATTAATCAGTCAGACATTGAGTTAATTGATGTTTATATGTTCTGAGGAAAAAGTTGTAAACTCAAACCAGAGGATACTGGGATTTGTGATCTTCTAGTTTCCCTCCTTCCTCCTCCTCCTCCTCTTGGAGTATTTCCACAGGGAGGTGACAGAGACACGAGTTATCAGGAAGAATCCGGATTAAAGGCCTGAATCACCTTAACATGGCCCAATGAAATAAAGAGGAGCAGCTTTTTCTCTCCTCCAGGCTCAGCTCCTTCCTCACAATGACAGCCTGCAGGAAATCACCAGAGAACAACACCCACACGTCTGCCAACACTGAGAAAATCCACCTCAGGGCGAAGCTTTCCCCCTGCAGGAGCCGGTTTAAATAATCACACTTTGTACAATCGTTACGTAATCACTGAGTGGGAATCTACACTTCTCAGAACAATCTTTATTTTCAGCAGTGAAATTCGATTTTCAAACCTTTTAGTTCTTCCTGAATTAGAGTAAAAACCTCCCAGCACCTGTTTTGTTTCAGACAATTTAAGGGCAGGGACTGAAGAAAAAATAAGGCACAAACAGCATGCATCTTGACTCCAAATAGGGAAATTCAGTGCATGTTTTTGCTCCCAAAAAGTCACTTTATCGCAGGTTTGGTACCAAGGAGGGAACTTAAGCAAGCATTTGGCTCCTGAGGATGCACTTTAGCACATGGTTTGGCTTTCAAGAGGCATTTTAAAGAGTGTTTTGGCTCTTAAGAGGGCATTCTAGCATATTTGGGGACTGAGAGGTTGCTCTATCAGATTTTGGCTCCCAGGAGAAAACTTAAGCGCATACTTTGGATCTTAAGATGGCACTAAAGCATTTGTTTTGGCTCACCAAAAGGAAGTTGGGGACAGGTTTAGCACTAAAGCGGGAACTTAAGAAAGCAATTGGTTCCATAGGATAAAACTTTTGCACAACTTTTGCTCCAAAGACAGAACTCTAGCATAACTAGGTGTATTTTGGCTCCCAAGAGGGCACTTAAGCATTTGTTTTGGCTCACAGAAAGGCACTTCTGGCATGTTTGGTACAAAGAAGGGAACTTAAAACAGCTATTGGCCCCTAGGATGCATTTTGGCACATGTTTTGGCTCCCAAGAGAACGCCTTAGTAGATGATTTGGCTCCCGGAAAATTACTCTAGCATATGTTTTGGCTCGCGGAAAATTACTCTAGCATATGTTTTGGGTCCAGAGAGATCACTTTGGCACTTGTTTTGGCTCCTGAAAATCACTTTTGCACATCTTTTGGCTCCCAAGAGATCACTTTGGCTCTTGTTTTGGCTCCCAAGGCTGAACTCTGTTACCGGTTTTGGCTCCCAACAGATCACTTTGGCTCCCAAGAGAAGACTTTGGTACATGTTTTTGCTTCTTAGAGGTCCCTTCGGCATATATTTTGGTTCCCGAGAAATCACTATGCCACATGTTTTGGCTCTCAAGAGATGTTTATGGCACATGGTTTGGCTCCCAAGATGAATCTCTGGCACATTTTTGCTCTAAAGAGATCACTTTGGCACTTGTTTTGGCTCCCAACAATTACTTTTGCACATGTTTTGGCTCCCAAGAGAACACTTTGGCACATGTTTTGGCTCCAGAGAGATTACTTTGGCACATGTTTTGGCTCCCAAGAGATCACTTTGGCACATGTTTTGGCTCCAGAGAGATTACTTTGGCACATGTTTTGGCTCCCGAAAAAATCACTTTGGCACATGTTTTTGCTCCCAAGGCTGCACTTTGGCACCGGGTTTGGCCCCCAACAGATCACTTTGGCACATGTTTGGCTCCCAAGAGAAGACTTTGGTACATGTTTTTGCTTCTTAGAGGTCCCTTTGGCATATATTTCGGTTCCCGAGAAATCACTATGCCACATGTTTTGGCTCTCAAGTGATCTTTATGGCACATGGTTTGGCTCCCAAGATGAAACTCTGGCACATTTTTGCTCTAAAGAGAACACTTTGGCACATGTTTTGGCTCCCGAAAATCACTTTTGCACACGTTTTTGCTCCCAAGAGAACACTTTGGCTCTTGTTTTGGTTCCCAAGAGAACGCCTTAGTAGATGATTGGGCTCCCGGAAAATTACTCTAGCACATGTTTTGGCTCCCAAGAGAACACTTTAGCACATGTTTTGGCTCCAGAGAGATCACTTTGGCACTTGTTTTGGCTCCCCAGGCTGAACTCTGCTACCGGTTTTTGCTCCCAAGAGAACACTTTGGCTCTTGTTTTGGCTCCCAAGGCTGCACTTTGGCACATATTTGGCTCCCAAGAGAAGACTTTGGTTCATGTTTTTGCTTCTTAGAGGTCCCTTCGGGATATATTTTGGTTCCCGAGAAATCCCTTTGCCACATGTTTTGGCTCTCAAGAGATCTTTATGGCACATGGTGTGGCTGCCAAGATGAATCTCGGGCACATATTTGCTCTAAAGAGAACACTTTGGCACTTGTTTTGGTTCTCAAGAGAACGCCTTAGTAGATGATTTGGCTCCCGCAAAAATCTCTCTAGCATATGTTTTGGCTCCCAAGGGAACACTTTGGCACATGTTTTGGCTCCCAAGAGATCACTTTGGCACATGTTTTTGCTCCCGGAAAATCACTTTGGCACATGTTTTGGCTCCCAAGAGAACACTTTGGCACATGTTTTGGGTCCAGAGAGAACACTTTGGCTCTTGTTTTGGCTCCCGAAAATCACTTTTGCACATCTTTTGGCTCCCAAGTGATCACTTTGGCTCTTGTTTTTGCTCCCAAGGCTGCACTTTGGCACCGGGTTTGGCTCCCAACAGATCACTTTGGCACATGTTTGGCTCCCAAGAGAAGACTTTGGTACATGTTTTGGCTTCTTAGAGGTCCCTTCGGCATATATTTTGGTTCCCGAGAAATCACTTTGCCACATGTTTTTGCTCTCAAGAGGTCTTTATGGCACATGGTTTGGCTCCCAAGATGAACCTCTGGCACATTTTTGCTCTAAAGAGATCACTTTGGCTCTTGTTTTTGCTCCCAAGGCTGCACTTTGGCACCGGGTTTGGCTCCCAACAGATCACTTTGGCACATGTTTGGCTCCCAAGAGAAGACTTTGGTACATGTTTTGGCTTCTTAGAGGTCCCTTCGGCATATATTTTGGTTCCCGAGAAATCACTTTGCCACATGTTTTTGCTCTCAAGAGGTCTTTATGGCACATGGTTTGGCTCCCAAGATGAACCTCTGGCACATTTTTGCTCTAAAGAGATCACTTTGGCACTTGTTTTGGCTCCCAGTATTACAGTTAGCATGTTTCAACCAGCCAAAAGGACAGGGTTGTGTGGTCTACCAACTATGGGTGCACGTTGGTATGTGTTTTGGCTGCCATTAAGACACTTGAAAGAAGGGGGAAGGAAAGAAGTTTGGCGCCAAAGAGGACTCTTTGACATGCATTTTGGCTCCTGAGAGTCACATGAGGGCAGTTAATCATGATTCCACCAGTCAATTGAAAAACCTTGTTTTAACTTACTGACAAAAGTCACAGGATTTATGGGGACATTTGATTTTGTTCATCATCAAAGTGTTGAGTTCAAACAGTGAGAGCATGAATGTATTGAGCTCCCGTTTGTAGATACAAAGTCTGAGGTTTTCAGCTCAAACTTCTTTTTCATGAAAAATTACATGACATTTATTTATCAACACCCTTCAGTTTTGTTTTCTTCTACACCACATGCAAACACTGCATGTCAACTCTGATTAGCTTTGTTTGAAATCTTTAAGTCCCACAGATGTAATTAGAATCAAACACTGCTGTGCTCGCAGACATTAAATCATCTAGATTTAATAGAACTAGAGAAGCAAAGACCTTTTTGGGACTCAAGAAATGACTTTTCCCTCCAGTGCCAGACGGGTGAATGTGAGAACGGGGATTTGGCAGCCGTGTGTTGTAATGACGGCGCTTGGATTGAGGAGTGGGTCACATGGAAAAGTCAGCGGTCAGCACCCAGGAGGACGTGAGCGTCGCGGAGGATAGAGCGATCATTGGCAGGGAGGGCGACAGAGGAGGCCATTAGCCGACCGAGGTCAGGATCTCCGCAGAGATGAAACCTGTCTGCTCCATTTTTAATGACACACCGGCAGCGGGATAAATGTGGAGCAGCAGTGTTAGTTTGACCTGGGTCAGAGAGAAAAGGTTTCACTGCGTGTCATCAGTCAAATCCCACCCTAAAGCTTCAGAGGGAACAAAGCCAGGGTTAGTGTGAAAATGATGAAGAGCTGAGGAAACTCTCTATGTGACCTTCTTTCAATCAGGACGCTGTTGGACTGTTTGAAGGAAATCAGGAGCTACAATCACCTCATGTTTTTTTATGTTGGGAAAAACCCTGGATAACACCCTTGACACAACTGACTGTGTAATATAGTGGTTCCCATCCTTGTCCTCCTCAGAGTCCACTTTAACACCTCAAGAAAAAGTCATTTTCCTTATAAAACAGAAAAATGAGATGACAGGCCACCTCGACGTCAGAAGTCACCGGGAAAGAGATGATACAGTTGTGCTCGTAAGTTTACATACCCTTGCAGAATTCATGGTTTCTTGGGTATTTTACAGAGAATATGAATGATAACACAAAAACCTTTCTGTCACTCATGGTTAGTGTTTGGGTGAAGCCATTTATGAACAAACAACTGTGTTTACTCTTTTTAAATCATAATGACAACAAAAACTACAAAAGTTTACACACTCCCATTCTCAATATCTTGTATTTCCCCCTTTAACATCAATGACAGCTTGAAGTCTTTTGTGCTCGTTGTGGATGAGGGTCTTTATTTTCTCAGATGGTAAAACTGACCATTCTTCTTGGCAAAAAGCCTCCAGTTCCTGTAAATTCTTGGTCTGTCTTGCATGAACTGCAGGTTTGAGATCTCCCCAGAGACTGAGATGGCCACTCCAGAACCTTCACTTTTTTCTGCTGTAGCCAATGGCAGGTCCACTCAGCCTTGTGTTTTGGATCATTGTCGTGTGTGAACGTCCAAGTACGTCTCATGTGCAGCTTCTGAGGCAGATGAGTGTAAATTTTCCTCCAGTATTTTCTGATAACATGCTGCATTCATCCTTCATTCATCAGTTTGGACCAAGTTTCCTGAGCCTTTGTAGCTCACACATCCCCAAAACATCAGTGATCCGGCTCCATGTTTCACAGTGGGAATGGTGGACCTTTCATCATAGGCCTTGTTGACTCCTCTCCAAATGGAACAATGTTTATGGTTGTGGACAAAAAGTTCAATTTCTGTCTCATCACTCCAAATGACTTTGTTCCAGAAGTTTCCAGGCTTGTCTCTGTGCTGTTTGGTGTATTGTAAGCGGGATCCTTGCAGCATTTGCCTAGAGGTGGCTTTCTTCTGGCGACTTGACTATGCAACCCAAATTTCTTCAAGTGCCTCCTTATTGTGCATCTTTAAACATTTACACCACATTCTTTCAGAGAGATCTATAAATGTGCCCAAAAGTTTACACCCCCCAGCAGAATTTCTGATTTTTTTTTGCCTTTTCTCAGAAAATATGGATGGTAACACAAAATCCTTTCTATCACTCATGGCTAGAGGCTGGGTGAAGACATTTATTGAAAAAAAAATAGTTTACTCTTTTTAAATCATTATGACAACAGAAACTTCAAAAATGACCCTGTTAAGAAGTTTACACAACTCTAAATGCACAAAAGTTGACACAAATGTGTTTGAATGTCTACTAAAGGTAACCATCCTCACCTGTGATCTATTTGCTTGTAATCAGTGTGTGTGTAAAAATGAACAGGGTCATTTTAGAAGTTTCTGTTGTCATTATGATTTAAAAAGAGTAAACACAGTTGTTTGTTAATAAATGTCTTCGTCCCACCACTAACCATGGGTGACAGAAAGGTTTTTGTGTTATCATTCATATTTTCTGAGAAAAGGCCAAAAAATCAGAAAACTCTGCTGGAGGGGGTGAAAACTTTTGGGCTCAACTGTATATTTCATTTGAAGCTATTTGTGGGGTTTTTTTTGCATCCTGAACAATTTTCTTGGCAGTTGCAGCTGAAATGTTTATTGGCCTGCCTGACTGTGGTTTGGTTTCAACAGAATCCTTCATTTTCCACTTCTTTATTAGAGTTTGAACTCTGGTTATTGGCATCCTCAGTTCCTTGGATATCTTTTTATATCCTTTTCCTGTTTTGAACAGTTTTAATACCTTTTCTTGCAGAACCTTTGACAATTCTTTTGCTTTCCCCATGACTCAGAATCCAGAAATGTCAGTGCAGCACTGGATGAAAGATCTGTCAGGAGCTCAGAAACTCACTGACCTTTTATACACACACACTGATTATAGCCAAATAGATCACAGGTGGGGATGGTTACCTTTAGTAGACATTCAAACCCATTTGTGTCGACTTGTGTTAAAGTTATCAGGACAAAATCAGAGGATGGAAACTTTTCATCAGGGTCATTTTGATGAGAATCACTGATACTTGATTGTTTGGTTGCATTGGTTTAAAATGTGGTGGTAATCTCCAGTGTTGGTTTCACAGCTCCCTGTCGTCAACAAATCACCAATATAACAATAGGATTAGAGGAGTATATGTCGTGGACAGACTTTGGGATTAAAGTAGTTGTGGAGAAAAGGTGTGGCAGAGAACGAGGACACAATAACCGCGGCGTATCCTCCACCTCTCTGTGACAGTAATGGGCCCCATAAGAAAAGGATTATGTAAACAATGACAGGACGGGGGCAGGTCGTGGTCAGAGGTGAGAAAAGGGGGGCCGTGCTGCGAAAGTTTCAATTATACATCATTCCCGGACACGCTGGCAACCATGGAAACTGAAATAGAAACTATAAGAAACCTGAGAGTGCCAGGTGTGATGTCCTCCTGTTAACATAAGACAGGTAACACACACAGGTGAAGGCTCCGTCTGCGTGTGGACGCCTCTTTCCATTGTCTCGCTATGGAGCTGCCATCTTTCCTGCTGTGTTTGCTGCTGAAGGTCCTGTCTGTAAACTGTAAGTACGTCTGTTTATTTTCTTACTTTTGTTTGTGTGTGTGTGTTTTACACTCTCTTTAAGTATGCATCAAAGAACTGTGAGTAAAGTCAGACCTCTGGTTTCTGAAAGCAGGAAAGTTGAGCTGAAGAACGTTCCTCCCTCTCAGGTTTTTACCTCTTAAATTAAATTTGTATTAAAAAAAAAGTCTGAATTGGCATCTGATATGTTATAAAGAGCTCCTCTATGAATGTTTTAAAACCTGCTGGCACTTCTTTGGCACTTTGGGTCCTGATGCTCCCTCGGGATGATCTTAGCCATTAAAGTTTGACTCTCAGAGTTTTATTTGCACTTTACTGAGCTTCTTACTCATTTAAAACAGGAAAAAAAACTCACAAAAGTGACAGGAAAAGAGGAGAATTGGCATAAATTAAGTTTACTTTGAGTCTGATTAGAGGACTGGTAAGAAGCTGTTGTGTGTGACTTTTAGGTTTGAGTTTGCCCCATAAAAATATGAAGATTTCAGCATAAAAACATGAGCATAAAGTGCAAAAAACTCAAACTTAACTTCATTTAAATAACACATTTCATCCCTGCAGAGACAGCAAATCAAAGACAAGGGTAAAAAAGTTAAAAGACCAAACACAGATCGAAGATAGTGCCCAAAAAATACTTAAAAAAAAGAATAAAACTACTAGAAATAAATAGATAAATAACAGTGGACAGCTGTTAAATTGTATTTTTGTTGGAAAATGCAATAGTTTTTATGGCAAAATTGTTCATCAGCTCGTTTCCAACCTTTTTCCCCAAAATGTTTTTTTTTTCTTTTTGGTTCTTCAATTTTAATCTCAATTATTTGATTTTCTCCATAAAGTTACAGACGTGTATCAGAAGCTTAAATGGTATCAACTATTAAATACACAATGTTAAACTGTGTGAAAATGCGTTTAAATGTTTTTCAAAGCATAAAAAGAAATAATCATGGAATTAACTGTAAGAAAATCACAACTTACTTCATTTTTTTCATTAAGTTTACACTGTTTGATGCTGAATGCTCAGGCAAACATCGTGGACATGTCAGTAACTTTGAAAAAATATCAATCGAATATATAAAGGATAACAATACTAGAGAGAAAAATCATCATAGGCTTTCATATTTCAACTATCAGAGGGGTAAGTAAGTGAAATGTTGAGTAAATAATGATTAGACAAAGTTAGTCACTTTTAAAAACTCAAAGAAAGCTCAAACTCGCTGGTTTACAAACAAACATATTTAATACTCTAAACTCTCATCAGAAGGGATTAAATTTTCCTCCGTCTGCAAATTATGACATCAAATTTCAAATAATGTGTTTCAGTTTCCAGTTTCTTTGAGTGAACTGTTGCTGCGTCTCACATCATAAAATAGTTCCAAGTCCAAAAATCCCGAACACTTAACAAAGATGACAAATGTAGAAGGATAAAGTGAGGTTTGACACCAGAAGCTGCTCCAGTAAAACTTTCATTAAAGTCCAAAAACACCAAATGTGATGTTTTGATTTCACTTTAGTCTGATGAAACTTAACTTTTCTCTACTTAATCATGGTGTAAACCTTTTTCCAGGAAAGATGTAGTTCTTTTTTAAGCCTGTAGGACGTGTTTAATGGAGAATATTCTGTGACGTAAACTCTGATTCTGCTCATCTCAACATCTTTACTTAGATCATGAGTTAAATTAACATTTAAGAATTTTGAAGCTGGTTCTCTGCCATGAATTAATTCAAAACTCTTTTTTCTTGTTGAAACATTACCTGCAATTCTCAGCACTTAAACATAATTTAATAAAATCCTCAGACCTGATCCTGCTAAACAGCTTTGTTGAAATTCATCAAGTCAAGGAACGTAAAAAACATCAGGTTTTGTCACTGTTAATAAATCAGATGGCACACTTTTTAAAAACTTATTCTCTGTTTTTATTTAGCATAAAAATGTCTTAAAGTTGTTCTGTTTTGTATCGAAAACTCTGCCGCCTACGACAAAGTATTAGGGCCACATTGAGAAAAGAAAATGAGGGGAGGAATTTTTTCCCCCTCTCCCTCACCCAGTCAGTACAGTCGAAATGTTGAGAATAAAGTCGAAATGTCAAGAATAAAGTCGAAATGTTGAGAATAAATCGAAATGTCGAGAGTAAAGTTGAAATGTCGAGAATAAAGTCGAAATGTTGAGAGTAAAGTTGAAATATAATGTCGAGAATAAAGTTGAAATGTCGAGAATAAAGTTGAAATATAATGTCGAGAATAAAATCGAAATGTCGAGAATAAAGTTGAAATGTCGAGAATAAAGTTGAAATATAATGTCGAGAATAAAGTCGAAATGTTGAGAATAAAGTTGAAATGTTGAGAATAAAGTTGAAATATAATGTCGAGAATAAAGTTGAAATGTCGAGAATAAAGTTGAAATGTCGAGAATAAAGTTGAAATGTCGAGAATAAAGTTGAAATATAATGTCGAGAATAAAGTCGAAATGTTGAGAATAAAGTTGAAATGTCGAGAATAAAGTTGAAATATAATGTTGAGAATAAAGTCGAAATGTCGAGAATAAAGTTGAAATGTTGAGAATAAAGTTGAAATGTCGAGAATAAAGTCGAAATGTCGAGAATAAAGTCGAAATGTTGTTGTTATTCTCAACACTATATTTTGACTTTATTCTCGACATTTCGACTTTACTGACTTGATGAAGAGGAGGGGGAAAAAAAATTCCTCCCCCCATTTTTTTTCCCTCACTGTGGCCCCAATACTCCGTCGTAGCCGCCTCTTTACTTTGTTATTATTTTAATTTTCATTCTTTACTAATGTCTTTTTATAACCATACTGTCTAAGAATTTTCCAACATCCTGACTTTCTTGTGTGAGAGCAGTTATGATCTAATACGTTTGTTTCCAGCTGTTGTTGACATGTTGAGCCTCTTTTAAAAAGTTTCACATAACCATGTTTTAAAATTCCTCTACCATGTTTCATGTTATCATCTCTGAGTAAAGGGTGAATAAATCTCACTGTGACTCACTCAGGATAAAAGATAAAGCAACAATAAGTGATTGTGACCAACGCCTCTTTGTGTCCCTGATGAGATAAAACCTGAAAGAACGACTTGATAAAAATCTAAACCCGGCCTGAAAAGAAGCAACCGACTCTGCAGGAGTTGATGAAAGAGTGATAAACTTTCACTGTTTCCAGCACGTTTCCACAGAGGAGGATAAATAATGGATGTTTCTGCAGCGTAAAGTCGTGAATAGAAGCTTGTAAAGATGATTCTCTTCAGCTCGGCTCGCATGACAACGAACAAGAACGATCATTAAAGGTTCGGTTCCAAGGTCGTTACATAATTCTTTCTAAAGCGCTGATACGAGTGTGTGTTAAGCTCACACACACCCAAATCCATGCTGTGGATACTGCATAGAGTTACCTCCCTGCTCTTTACACGCACCGATGCCGCTAATTGCAGCCTGAGATCGATATCTGGGACAATAATGACGGGATAACGTTTCATCCCAACGGTGTTTCTCTGTGTGAGCTGGCACCGAGCCACCAGGATGTACAGTAAAGACATCAATAATGTATGAAACAGGTCTAAATTCATTTGAAACTCCTCTGTGGAGCTGTAGTTTGTTTACTTTGACGCCCCCTGTGGTCAAAGCATGAGTAAATTTTAATTGTTTATCTGCAGAATTCAATCTTTTACTTCATCTCAAACTTTACCAACGTTTGTGTTTTCAGGTCTTGAAAATAACAGCAAGGAGATGAGAAATTGCTTTTGATATTCACCCCTAGGTGGCGCCCTTCTGTTGGGTTTAGTGTGTTAGGAAAAGTCAGGAATTCGCAAAAGCATTACAGGAAATATACTCCGATGGATAGTTGTTTGGTACCTCTAGGGTGACACAGTGGACATTTTCTAAGTTTATATGCCAGAACTTAAGAAAATCAAAACATTTTGCACAACTAATGTTTCAAACTGAGTCTCACTGTTCAGGCCTTCACAATAAAACCCGTCCCTGGTGATCTTGTTTGCTGTCATAGATTCAAAGAAGGCATCAATTTTAACTTGAGTCATTTCTAAAATAAGCACTAAACACCTCACAAAGGCAGTGTTGCTAGTTCAAAGTCCACATCAAACCCCTTTAGTGACTCCTTAAAAAAAAAAAGCGAGAAATCCAGCAACTTTTTCTGGAGTTTAGAGACTCTGATGTGAAAGAATGTATCGATCTTGCTCTTCTCAATTAACCCGTGTCCCTCCTTCCAAAACACTCACAGGTGGACAAGACAGCATGCAAATGAATTGTGCACGCCTGCGTCTCTATAGGGTCACTTACTTTTACCGGCCCCAAGCCCGGACAAAGGAGGAGGGTTAAAGATAATGAAATGAACAAACAACAAGAACTGGCAGAGTGAAGTTCATTTGTGGTTCTAAACCTATTTGCAGTGTTTTTTGTACTCAATTTCCATCCATCCTATGATGTGTTTCCTCTCGCTTATAACGTCAGCAAGGATTAAAGCCTCATTTAAAGTTGTCCCTAACTAAAAAGCAACTGCAGCATATGCAGCAACACTGCAAAAACTGAAATCTAAGCAAGTCATTTTGTCTTATTTTTCTTGATTTGGGCCACATTCACCAGACCTGGTCATAAAAATGTCTTGTTTCAAGTTGTTAAAAGTTAAAAGTAATGTCTGAATTGCCTGTAACGTGAAAAAAAATCTGCCAATAGGATATGAAAAATTCGCTTGTGAAGTTTCTCGAAACTAGAAAGATGTTTTGATGCAAGAAACTTTTTTTTATCCGATTTGCAGATGTTTTTGGCTTGCTGCAACCAATTCAGACCTCATTTTTGTCTTCAAATAACTTGAAATAAGACATATTCCTGAACTTATAAGTAGAATGTAGCTCATATCAAGAATAATAAGACTAATTTGACTTAAAATAAGACACATTTACTTGCTTAGACGTCAGTTTTTGCAGTGAAGATGTGCCTCAGGAAAATACCATGACTTCCTGTTGCCAGCAGGTGGCACCTTATTATGACAGGCTAGAAGACGTATACATGCACTCAGGATGCGACACTGAACGTGTGTGTGTGTGTGTGTTTTGGTCTTGATCCAACATGACACATACGACCAATTCAGGTTTGCATGGTTGCAAAAATAATTGTCAACTTTGGACTTCGTTTGAGGCCACGTCCAGTAAGTAACAAAAATTCTTTTATAACTTTTCATTGTCAATGTGTCAAGTATACACATTATCAATTTGTTGATGATCTGAAAAAAAAACTTTGGGACTAGTTTTTCAAAATACATACTCTATCAAACATCAAAATACACATTTTAACTCAAATAACCAAACTCCTTGTTCAGAATTCACTATGGTCGTAAGGGGCATAGTTATGCACAAAAAATCTAAAGCCTCTTGCTCAAGCAGCTGGCCAGGCTGATTTTTCAAATGCCAGGGGAACAGGTATCAGAATAAAAAACCACTACTGCCATAAAATTTCCCATAGAGCTGACGTTTGTGGCACGTTTTGTCATGACTTTGAGCATGTTAAGGCATGCACTTTGGGGTTAAAGTGGTGTAAACAGAGAATAATACTAATCTATAGCAGTGATTCCCAACCTGTGGGTCGTGGCCCCCTGGTGGGCCATGAAGGTATAGCAAGTGGGCCGCGAAATCATTTCCAAAAAATTATTTAATTGGAGTGTAATTATATAAAGATACAAGGTACAAATAGATAAATGAGCTACAAATACACATAATGATGTCTAAAATGCAAAACTCACTAAGTTTTAAACGAAATTAAAAAAGGTCAGCTATTCATATATGAAAAAAGTCCCAAACATTTTTGGCTTAAAATGTTATAACTTTTTGCCCAAAATATGACAACTTGTAACACTTATATTATATTTTGGGTTTAACTTTATTCCTTTTTGCTACTTTTCAGGCTCAGCACTTCTGTTACATTTTTGACAATTTTTGAAAATTTCAGAGTCATGCTACCTATAGGGCAATAACATGCCTTTTTGGGGGACTTTTTTCATATATGAATAGCTGACCTGTTTTAATTTCGTTTAAAACTTAGTGAGTTTTGCGTTTTAGACATCATTATGTGTATTTGTAGCTCATTTATCTATTTGTACCTTGTATCTTTATATAATTACAGTGCAGATATGGCCTCCTGCGTTTCCTGACCTGGCTCCTCTGTACTCAGCCACATGTTTCTAAAGCCTTGTTATCTGTGTGTGTGTGTGTGTGTGTGTGTGTGTCTGTGTGTTTGTGTGTGTGCGTGTGTGAGTATGAATGGTAGTGTGAGTGTGAGTGTGTTTTTATCAGGGTGGGAGGTGGGTGGGGTGGGGTGGGGGGCTTTTTAACCTGTAAAGCACTTTGTGCTACATTTTTATGTATGAAAAGTGCTATATAAATAAAGTTTGATTTGATTTGATTTGATTTGATTTGATTAACATGTGTTACATTATTGAGGAGTTATCACATTTTGGGTTTTATTACGTTTTTTTTGGGGGGGTCATTGTTATAAATGGGGTTCTAAAAAGGCCTTATATAGTACGGCGACCTTGTATAGCAGCCATACTTTTTAGGTTGGAGGTGAGCCTCGGACATTTTTGAGCTCTAAAAGTGGGCCCTGATTTGGAAAAGTTTGGGAACCACTGATCTATAGGATTCCGGGTCAAATCTGAGGTTTACATGGGGGTCCTTGGTGGGTCAGGTTTGTTTTTTGTCCCTGGTCTTGATGATACACATTCATACTTTCTGACTGAGAAGCTTCGAGATTTAAGTGCCATCTTATAAACATATCAGGTATTAACTCAACTGCTCTAAAAGCTGATGAAATACAAGAGTTTAACATGTACAATTCAAACTTTTGTCCACTCGTACAACCCAAAACACATAAAAATACTAAAGTTATGAACAAAATCCAAAGATTAATTCCTAATGAATTCAATTAAAAGTTAAAAAAAGGGGGAACTACTTTAGCTCACTTATTACTTCTCATCACTGTTTCCTAGAATTCAATTCTAAGACGAGTCGATATAAATGAGTGCGTCATCTGCAAACAGGTAACATCTGAATGATCATTAGGGTCAGACTGGCTGTGAATCGATGCATCCCTGGGTTCAGATTGCTTTCATTGATCCACTAATCCAGAAGTCCTGTGATCAATACGTTCAACTGTCCTCGTTACGACTCATATTGTTCCTGCTGATGCTGCAGTCGCAGTTATCACCGCTGTGTTGGCTTTGTGTCGTCTCTACAACGACCTTATGGAGCGTAATATGTGCTTCTGTCTCCAAAGGCAATCTCTTTTATTTCCCCCTCTCTCTTTCTGTGTGTGTGTGTGTGTGTGTGTTGCAGGTAAGGAGCGGATAGTGGGAGGATACGCACCAGTCCCACATTCAGTCAAGACCGTTGTGTCGGTACAGACGACGCTGCGTCAGCACTTCTGTGGAGGCATCCTGATAAATATGTACTGGGTGCTCACAGCAGCACATTGTGACATCGGGTGAGCTGACTTTACCTCCGCGAGGTGAACGAGTCTCTGAATCTCACGCTGTAACACAATTTGTTCCAACAATTCCTCTGTAGCGCTCTGCTTTACGCCTCAGTGTCCTGATTTCACTTCTTTCTGTGAAGGAGACCCTCGGCAATAAAAAGCCTTTTGACACGCCGTGACCTCAGCTTCACGTCCGTAACCAGAGAATTTGGTTATTTTCAGTCGTGTAAGATATGAAAGAAAGCACGTGTAAGTGATACAATTCAGCCAATAACAATAGACCTCTGTGGTCCTGCAATCTGACACATGGAGAACTTGGCTTCAGGCTCGCTGAAACCATGGTTTATAAATAACAAACGCTTCGGCTCATGATGAACCAATCATGATTAAGATAATTTGAGTGGTGCTTGACCCAGACTCTCTCTTGTTCCCACGATGTGTCAGCAAACTGATACAGACCTTTTCTAAATGAGAGAAACTGGATTAGTTTTGTCCTAAATTTCACAAAAGTGTTCCTGTTTTATTGATTTAATGGGTTCAGTAGATGTTAATGCTGATGTTGCCACTGTTGGTGTGTGCATTTATCTTCAGTCCTTAACAATTTATTAGATTAACCAGTAACTACAAAACAGCTGCTCAGAAAATATGCAACCAATTCCAAGCAAGCATCAGTGTTTGTTTACATGCAAGTTTATAGATATTACAAGCATTCTGTATTGTTTACACACTAAGAACTAGAAATGTGATAAATGTAGACAGTCAGTAGCAAATAGGAAGCCCAAATTCTCAATGCAATATGATTTGATGACATAAAATGTGGTAGAAATACTGTCATGTGTGCCTGTTTCCCCACTCTGAGGCAGTGGTGTGCACAGAGGAGGGGTAGGAGGGGCACCCCCCCTGCGGCAAACTAGTTGAAGAGCCCGAGCTAAAGTGCCTTCTTGGGTCCCATTTACATGGCAAGGGTTTAAGGGTGAAATGCAAAAGTATTGTTGCGTTTTCGTCCTCCTGTTAACAAGGAAGCAGCGTTTCAGCCGACTGAAAAAGCAAACTTTAGAAAACGCCATTACCACTTTTCTTGTGTAAGCGCCAAGCCAGTGCTATACCTGAAAATGCTGACGTCACACTCAGCTTTGTGCGTGTGAGTTAAACCCAATGACTGTATATAGAGTGGACAGCGTGCTTCCGCCTGTCACCGTTCTACGTTTTTGAAGCCAAAAAACCTCCGTTTCTCTAGCCGCCATTGTGCAGCCAGAGTCTGCACAGTAGAGAATTTCCGGTGGAGCCAAGTAAAAAAGAGAAATAAAAATATTTATTTCTTCTTCTTCAGAAGGTTTAGTCTCCTTTTGGCTCTTTCCCGAAGTTTCTTATATCCCCGGTAAAAACTATTCACGAACGGCAGCTGTCAACTATCGTAAAACTAAATTTATATTGCGGTTTTTAACGTCCAATAACTAATAAGAAACTAACTTCTCAGGAAAAAAAACACCTGAACACCATGCAGCCAAATGACATCGTCATACTACCTTAGCGTAAAGATGAGAGAAATGTTTCTACGAGGTATCGTAATTTTTTAAAGTTTTCCCGGCTCATATCTGGAATACATGGGGAGGCGGGACCTATACTGCAGCCAGACACCAGGGGGCGGGGCATCTGCTGGAGGCTTCAGTTTCAGCCGAACGTCGTTACGTCCACTCATTATACAGTCTATGGTTAAACCTCCTCTGTGCCAAGTGTGAACCAAAAAACAACAACAATAGTGGCCTACAGTTTCGTTCTTGTGCTGCTGAATCCACTGACCGCCTTCTAACCAAATGTGCATTTATTGCACTTTTTCTGCAATCAGAGAAAAAGTTTCCAGTATAAACTCCAGATGACCAGCTCACCTGTTCTTCAGCCTCTATACTGATGTTGTGTCTACGGCTCCTACAGTTATATCGCCATCTAGAGGCCTGGCATACGAACTACATCATTTTCAGATTTTTCTTCACAGCTTATTAGGTCTCGTATAAACGTGCTAGAGATCCTGTGCTCTTTTGGCTGGTTTTAACATAATAAACTGTCTCTTTGGGAGCCAAAATGAGCGTTGTACATGCCTTTTCTTTTTCTTTCTCCCCTGCCCTTCAAAGTGTCTGTCCCCAGTTTCCAGGATAGTGTGACAGAAAAAACATCTGCTGGATTAGAGAAACATTCGCTTCATTGTTTGAGCGTAAAATTACAGTAAGCTAGCTATCAGAAAAGAACCAGCCCCCCACCTAAATGAGCTAACCTGAGGGAAAAACTTTAAAAAATGGCTTTTTTTCATATTCAAAGACCCTGGATAATGATTATTGCTTTTGCTTCCTGCCCTTTGAAAAAATGCTGAGTCATTATTTAGGTTTTCTTGGTAGTTTAGATGCAGTAACACTCTTATTTCTTTTTAAAAGTACAAATCATTTTCATCTTTCTTTGATGTGTTGGATTATCTCTGTAGGGTGGAAAACATCTTGATAATAGCTGGAGATTATTCGCTGTCCATCTACGAGGGCACGGAGCAGGAGATCCGGCCCAAACTGTTGGTTCCCCACCCGAACTACAACAGCACCTCCAACAACCATGACATCATGCTCATAAAGGTAGAAACCATAATAAAAAACTGCTCTTTCTTTGTCGGGTTGTTTTTCTGATTAAACTGTTCCCCCTCCTCACAGCTGAGGGCTCCAGTTTACCTGAACAGCTACGTTTCCATAGCGTTGCTGCCGCGGCACGGCGCCTCCATCGCGGAGGGCACCATGTGTCGAGTGTCAGGTTGGGGGTACACCAGCCCCAGTGGAGGCCAGATCCCCTCCACGCTGCGCACGGTCAAAGTCCCCATCGTATCAATGGCGAAATGCAACAGCAGCGCGTCGTTCAACGGCCAAATAACAGAAAACATGCTGTGTGCTGGTTACAGTATAGGCGGGAAAGACGCCTGTCAGGTGAGAGGACGCCACTTCCTGCTCTCAGATTATAAAACGTTGTCATTTGGAAAGTTCAAAATATCTTCTCAGATCAAACCAACCCCTGATGTTTTCCTCTCTTCTGTTTCAGGGAGACTCTGGAGGTCCGTTAGTGTGTGAAGGTCGAATTTATGGCATCGTGTCCTGGGGTAAAGGATGCGGTGACCCTCAGTTCCCTGGAGTCTACACAGCCGTGTCCAAATACCGCAGGTGGATCGAAGACACCATTTTCAGCTACTACAGCAAGTGTAACAAAAACTAAAAACCAAATGTGACTCAGATTCAACCAAATCACTCAGTGGAAACTTGACAATCTGTGTTTCAGGCTGTTTTAAAACTAGTTTTTTGTGCATCAAAGGATTGGTTCAACATTTTCGAGAATGTCATGCAGAGTAAAAACCTACGTGGAGCAGCATAGTGACCCTTTGAGTGAGGACTGAAATAGACAGAAATTCTCAATGCTCTACTCTGTTTACATGCTCTGTCTCATTGGCATCTTCAGGAGCAATCGGGAATAATTTTTGTTCCTTGAGATTCTGAATAACGGCAAATTTGACTCAAAATAAGAGGTAGATACTTTCTTAGATTTCACTTTTTACAGTATACAGATCTTGGTGGCTGTCGACAATCCTTTGATTCATGCACGGTTTGCTTGATTCCAGATTGTGCATATCGCTTATTCAGTGGTGGCTCACTTTTTACATTCAAATAGCTCAGGTTTGATTAAGCTCACCTGTCGAAGTGCTTGTTAACGCAAATTTCTAATCAGCCAATCTCACGGCAGCAACTCAATGCATTTTGGAAGGTAGACATGGTCAAGATGATCTGCTGCAGTTCAAACCGAGCATCAGAATGGCGAAGAAAGGTGATTTAAGAGACTTTGAGTGTGGCATGATTGTTGGTGCCAGCTGGGATGGTCTTGAGTATTTCAGAAACTGCTGATCTACTGGGATTGTCACGCACAACCATCTCTAGGGTTTACAGAGAATGGTCCCAAAAAGAGAGGAGACAGTTCTGTGGGCAAAAGTCTTGTTGATGCCAGAGGTCAGAGGAGAATGGAAAGACTGGTTCGAGCTGACAGAAAGGCAACAGTAACTCAAATAACCACCTGTTACAACCCAGGTTGTAGAATTGCATCTCTGAACGCACAACACGAGGAACCTTGAGGCAGATGAGCTACAGCAGCAGAAGACCACACCGATGCCACTCCTGTCAGCTAAGATGGTAGGGTCAGAATTTGGCGTAAACAACATGAAAGCATGGATCCATCCTGCCTTGTATCAATGATTCAGGCTGGTGGTGGTGTAATGATGTAGGGCAGTGGTTCCCAACCTATTTCAATTCAGGGCCCACTTTTAAGTCTCAAAATTTTTTCGCAGCCCACCTCTGACCATATAATTATGGGGGCTGTATAGTGCCTTGTTAGCGCTTGATTTGTAACAAAGACCCGAAATGTGATAACTGGTCAATGATGTAACAGATGCTGAGCCCAGAAGGTGATAGTCATTTGCCCATGATATAACAACTTGTTAAATGTTGGGTCAGTGATTATAGTCTTGGGATATACAATATTTGTTTAATCAAATTTCAGGGTTTTGTTAAATTTGGGGTCATGTTACATGTTGGGCTTTAACTTGCCCTCTTCAAGGACTTTTCTTATATACAAACGTTTGAACATGTTGAATATCCTTACAAATGTAACCAAGTTTTAATATTTAAACATTATTCTGTACATTTGTATCATTATATAATTACCCTTCATTAAAACTCAGACTATTTTGAAAATGATTTGGCGGACCACTTGCAATATCTCTGAGGCCTACCAGGGGGCCACGGACCACAGGTTGGGAATCACTGATGTACGGGGTATTTTCTTGGCACACTTTGGGCCCTTTAGTACCAACTGAGCTGCGTTTAAACGCCAAAAGCCTCGTTTCCACCAAGCGGATCAGTTTGGTTCGTCTTGGTACGGCACGCATTTTGTGGCGTTTCCGTAGACTAAAACCGGGACAGGTCCCCTTTATAAGCGACCCGTACCGCTCCACTTTTCAGTTCCCTTCCGTTGGGGTGCCAAGCCGCACCAAACCGGCCCCAGGGGTGGGGCCATAATCACTGCGGTACGTTGATTGGTTAAAAGATCGGTAACTTCCCGTGCGACAGCGGTAATAAAGAACGACACACAACCGCACGCAGCCTTTCCTGAAACAAAGCTTCATTGCGTTATGGACTAAAGAGCCACAGGCTGATCGCAAAGTAGAAGAGTTGCTGGATGTCCTCCATCTTGCACTTTGTTTCCAATGCCACTAATTTCTTCTTTGTTGCATTTATTCGCGGGGTTCACTGTGCTGCAGTGACATCACGCTGTTCCGTAGCTGACACGGCTCTCGACATCCGGCCCATCAAGCAGGGTAAGGTCAGATCAGGCTTTATCGATCTGACCCGTACCAAACTGTACTGATCTGTACCAGACTGCCTGGTGGAAACGAGGCTAAAGTCTACCTGAGTATTGTTGCTGACCATGTCCATCCCTTTATGATGACAGTGTACCTATCTCCTGATGGCTACTTCCAGCAGGATAATGTACCATGTCATACAGCTGGAATCATCTCAGACTGGTTTCTTGACGATGAGGTCACTGTACTCAAACGGCCTCCACAGTCACCAGATGTCAATCCAATAGAGAAACTTTGGGATGTGGTGGAACAGGAGATTAACATCATGGATGTGCAGCTGACAAATCTGCAGCGACTGTGATGCTATCATGTCAATGTGGACCAAACTCTCTGAGCAATGTTTCCAGTATCTTGTTGAAACAATGCCACAAAGCATTAAGGCAGCTCTGAAGGCAAAAGGGGGTCCAACCCGGCAAGGTTTACCTAATAAAGTGGCCGGTGAGCGTTTGTAATTGTATGAAAACATGAATACAGAAAGAAGTGCTTACAGGCTCTTGTTCTTATTCCAGTTTTATGAGGAATTATTCAACACATTTGACTAAGATCTTTCCATCAAACTCTGCAAGAAAGCGAATAACGAGCATTTTACAAAATGTTGAACCATTTCTTTTCATCCTCATGCTTGAATTTATGTTATGACTGTTTGAAAACAATCGTAATGCACCACCCACAAACTCTCCTCCAGTAAAAGAAACGGACACGTCGACCACATTAACATAACACCAGGAACGAGGTGCCATATCGCTGCTTACGTCAGCTGGAATCAGGTCTTTTAGATCCTCGCCGAACGCTCGCATTGGACCCAAGGGACTGTGTGATTTACAGTCTAAGTGCTGCTGCCACCCCCGCAGGCACAACAACAGCAACATCATTACATCCAAGGCAACTTCACTCACTCTAACAACGCCCCGTTCAAGGATTCACAGCCTTCACTCACACTTTTAGACTCTGAATAGGTTTGGATTCGTGTTGGTTGTTTGAAAAAGGAAGTAGCGTAAGTTAGGGATGTTATTTTCTGTAATTTTTTTTCTATAATTGCATATTCCCATCCTTGTCCCTTGAGGCTGATTTATCTCCCTTTTTCCTTCTTGTTGTTTTAAAGCACTACAACATTAGCACACATGGTTAATTCCTGCTTTAGTTTTAATGAGTAACTTATGGACTGCTGCCAATTTCATGTGGTTAATTTATGTATTAGTGATGTTTTGACACTGGAGCTATGCATAAAGCACCTTTAAGAGCGAGAGCTGAGCAGGCGCCTGAGGTTAGTGTGGATAGAAAGGAACGAGAGTGAGATCAGTGTGTGATTTACATGAACTGTTGTGTTTTCCTGTTTTATATACCTCAATAAATAAATAAGTGATCATCCCACTTTGTGGCTTTTCATTTCCAGTTAAAACCAAACTGACTGATATGACACTTTTATTCTTTAACACCTGAATAGTAAATGGTGCCACATTTAACTGTTTAACAAAAGTAGAACGATAATTATGGCACAGAATGTTACCTTGTCCTTTTGTGGAATGAGAACTCAGTTATAAGATGTGTCCATAGGGGGCGCCAAAATCAACACAAACTGTGAGATTCAATGTGTTTAAGACTTCAAGGCTTCAAAGTTTCAAATTAACACTAAAATCTACACTCATTTTTTTCCGTAACTTACCGGTTAAAATTTGCCCATTGCAGTGCCAATACTGAAAATAAAAGATTGTAAATTTTGCCTTTAATGGAACAATTGGAAAATAGTTCAGATTATTATCCCAAAACTCAAATATTTGTCATAGAAGTACTTCATGACAAGAAAGTGATTTTTTGTTTATTTGTTTGTTTGTTTAAGGATTGCAAGACTTTGTGCAACATTTCCAAATATGTTGGTTTACTCGGAAAACTGATTTAAAAAAAAAGCAGACTAGAGGGTTTTTAAATCCTTTCAGGATTGCAGCTAAAAAAAATATTGCACATGCAACAAATGATTATTCTACAACTATCAGGTTAAATATCAGCAGGCAAGTGACATAAGTGGGCATAAAAAGATGACCAAGAGAGGTTAAATCTCTGATACTCCTTTTTGACCAAACTGGTGCCAGTAATAGTTCCAGGCCAGTGCCTGACTTTTGACTGGTTCTTTGTGTTTCCACTGGCAAAACACTGGCTCCAGGTGCTACAAACTGGTGCTGAACAAGCACCAACTCTTTGTTGGGCCAGGGCAAAGCACCAACTACATCAGGGGCTGCCCAGCAGTTCGTCTGTTGTTATGTTGGCGTTTCTTCAATCAAAATTTGAAATAGAGGCATGATCCTCCCCAATAGATCAGGTCTATACCTTATTCCTCTCATTTAACAGACTAAGAAGCTTGATGTTGTTCTTTCTTTTTATAGTCACGTGTTCACAATTCTCCTCTGCTCTCTGTATTGTGCATGGCAAAGTTCCACCCCCGATGCATTCACACAAAAACAGTGGACAGAGAGCTGAGAAAACCACCATGAGAAACAGAGAAAATAAATCTGCTTTTTTAAAGCGCTGTCAAGGTCATCTATGTCAAGGTAGCAACACTGTAAACAGTATTGCCTCCCGAGGGAGAAACACTGAAATGGTTATATATACAGTGACCTACTGATGTTTTATGGTGACACAATGACGTGGCTCCTTTCAGATGGAAAACCAAACAGGTTCTTAGAAAGAACAGGATCAGAACTTGTCCCAAATAGAACTGGTGGAAAAGGTGTATCTGTGAGAGACTGCGTGAGCAAACAGCTCAACAATTTCAGAATTCTAATCCTCAGCATATAGTTACAAATAATTCGTGGATTTCAACATCAGTTAATGATATCATTAAGAAAAAGTAAAAACCTGAGGAAATAACTGCATAAATTACAACTGCATGGCTCTGTAGTAGAAGAGTCCAGATGTGAAACTGGTCCGACAGCAGTCCTGACTTGTTACCTCTTAAAGACAACTGATGCTCCATTAAAAAATATGACATGGCGTCTAAACTCCCTTTGAATCAGAGTTTTAATAATGTGTCGTCATGTACATGAGCCACAAACTGTGAGTGGTTTTTACTTTTCACCAAAATGAGTGTTTATCTGCCAACAAGTTGAACTTTTCACCACCTTTGAATGACTCCTGCTGATCTTTGTTTGCGAGTGAAGACTTGAAAAACAGATTCCACCGGGGCTGTTTGGACAGATAACTCTTTAAGTCCTCTTCACTCTGTGTCATTGATACAACAAAGCTCTTACAGGAAACACAGTTAATAAGACTCTCCTCTGATTAATTTTTAAAAACTACACCGATCCCTTCTCATTTCGCTTTCTGGTCACTGCTCTGAAACAGCTGAAGAATTATCCTCAGACTGGAAAACCTTCATCTAATATTCATGGGTCCAGTTTTCCCTCGAGGCGTTCTGTGTGACAGCGCTCAGACTTCTTCTTCTTCTTCTTCCCTCTTCCTCCTCAGCCAGCAGTGATTCCCAGAAAAAGCAGCGAGGAAGCAGCCAGGTGAAATCCGTACGGCGTGCAGAACACCTGATAGGTGTCGGCGTATCACAACAGAATGAATAGTTGATGTCCTACTTTAGTGGCCTCTTTGGTTTCACAGCTCGGGTGTGTCGATGCCCCAGGTGATTGATGGATCTCGGCTTTTATGCCTCTGATTTTACGGCTCTGTTACATAAAAGCTGATTCTCCTTTGTTCTGACACTGGAGGTCATCCCTGGAGAGAAAATCCCCTGAAGTTCGCTCTTAACTTGCTCGCTCACAGTGGGAAATGTCCCTCGTTGGTTTTATGTGTCTCATGTGGAAACGTATTGATCCAGACGTTTAGTTTGTGACCAGCTGCTCCCAGAGGACTGTGCTTTGTGGCAGCTCCAGAGACAAAACATGTTTTACAACCATAATGGATTCTGGTCCTCAAACTAGGCCAAACTAGAAGCTTTTATTCTGCACCGTGTGTTTGCAGTCAGAGAGCAAAGTTTACTATGAGGCCTCAGGCGACGATTCAGGCTTTAGTGGGGGGTAGGAAATAAAAAAATATTCAAGCAGAGCTGGAATTTAACTCTGATCATTTATCTCAGACAAAGTATCATAAAGCAAGAAAAGGACAGTGCAAAGAACAGCACAAGATCTGAGATGCTGGATGATCTGGTGAAGCCATCAAATATCTATTTTTATACAGAATATGCGAAAAAAATCTCATAAACATTAGTGTACATACAGTACAGGCCAAAAGTTTGGACATTTAGATTGTAGATTCTCACAGGTGTGATCCAGCCAATCAGCAGCTGCTGAGACCAGAAACTGGATCACAAGACTCTGAGCGTGAGAAGCTCAAACCAAACTGGACCAAAGTGATCATTGGTGTTGTTGTTGTTGGTATTGTTGTTGGTATTGTTGGTGTTGTTGTTAATGGTTTTGTTGATGTTGTTCATGGTGGTTTTGATGTTGTTGTTTGTGTTGTTGTTTGTGTTGTTGGTAATCTTGATGCTATTACTGGTGGTTTTGTTGGGATGGCTGGTGCTGTTGTTGGTGCTGTCATTGGTGTTGTTGTTGGCAGTGGTGTTGGTGGGTTTGCTAGTGTTGTCGTCGCTGGTTTTGGTGTTGCCGATGATTTTGGTAATGGGATCACTCGTGAAATAAGTCGTATTCTTGGTGTTTTTGCTGGTGGAGGTATTGTTGGTTGTATTGGTTTTGTTGTTGGTTTTGTTGGTGTAGTTTTGGGTGGTGAAGTTGGTGTTGTTGGTGCTGTTCTTGGTGGTGTTGTTGGTGCTGTTGTTGGTGTTAATGTTGTTGGTGGTGCTGGTTTTCTTGCAGTTTTTGGTGGTGCTTTATACGGTGTTCTATTTGGTGGTACTGGCGGGGGTTTTGTTATTGGTGCTGTTGTTGGTGGTGATGTTGGTGATGTAGTTGGAGTTGTTGTTGGTTGTTTTGTTGGTGTTGAAGTTGGCCATGGTGTTGTTGTTGGTATAATTGGTGGTTTTGTTGGTGGTGTTGTTGGTGTAGTTACTGTTGTTGTTGTTGTTGTTGTTGTTAGTGGTGTTGCTAAGGTGAAAGTTATTGTTTTGCTTTTGCGTGCTTTATGTTTAGTGTGGCAATACAGTGGCAAGGTATTTGATCTGGTATTTTTCATTGGTGACCCTCTTTTTGATGGATAATCTAATTAGTTAGACACTTTTAAAATCAACTAATCACAATCACACCTTAATGGCATATCAATATAAGGCATGGGAAGAAGCATTTTCAATTCATATTTATTTTTGTTGATGAAAGAACTAATTGATAATTATCTGCATATGCTTGTACAACAAAATCAAGCTTATTTATACTCCAAAAATAAAAGGAGTGTGTTAAATGTATGGGTTATGAAGCCACTGCATTTGTCTTTTTTTTATTTATTTTTTTTATCGTGACAGAAATGGGCTGCTATACATTATTAATTTTTACATTATTTACTTTTAATCAAAGAAAATTTTTACTTGAAACAGAAAAGGAGTGTTGAAATAAATGTTTGGATTATGAAGGTACTTTGTCATCCTTGAGTATCTTTGGGTACTTTTGCAGGATGTCCAAGATCCTGCAAGGGGGTCTTCTTCTTGGGTTTTTAGAAAAAAAAAAAGAAAAAAGAAATATGTTTATATTTATAAATAACAATGAAAAACCTGCTTTGATGATTATTTTTTGTCATTATCAAGTCACAATTTTAAGATAAAAGTCAAATCAATAAGATTAAAGCAAAATTAATGACATAACAGGCAAAGTTTCTTCTGTTTATCTAAAAATGTTGACTTTTTTAACATAATTTTGACCCCAGCAACTTAAAATTTTAACTATTTACTCACAATTTTGACTAAATGTGAAATTTTGACTTTTTTTCTCGCATAAATCCTTTACTTACATTTTTTTTTTGACCACCATGGAACTTTGACTTTTCATCTCAAAATTTGGACTTTTTACCTCAAAATTTAAACTTTTAAACTCAGAATATTCACATTTTTTCCTCATGATCTTGATTTTTCATTTCAAAATTATGACTGAAATTTCTGAGCAAAGCCAAGTTGTCATTTTTTTTTTTTTTTTAACTGACCGTAATGGGCTCCCATAAGAATAATGCCTCACCAGATGCTTAAATTAAAAGAAAATTTATATATCTTGTACAAAAACATAAATAATGTCTCAAAATCTTGGTTAAAAGTGCAACTTAAATTTTTTAGGTGTTAAACTTTTCAGCTCACATAGACAGTACATGGGGCCTCCGACTGGTCATAAATATGACAAAAAGAGCGGCATAAAGTACATTTCCACTTCTGCATTTTCTGTAAAACCCTGACATTTTGGAGAATCTTATAAAAGCAGACTGGACATAATTTTATTACCAAAAAGGAAGACATGTCCAGGGAAAAGAGGACGTTTGGTCACCTTAGTTTCACCTTGATGATAAGTCAGTTGAATAAAAGCATGAGAAAAATACCAGAGTAAAATTAAAGTATCTCAAAGTTGTGCGTAAGTAGGTTACCTGAGGTTCTTCTCCGACTATATTTAGTCGTCTTACTCAAGCCTCTGCTGAATCCCCCACTGCAGACAAAAGACGCTGTATTCAGGCAACATTTTGAAGATGAAAGCTTTGATAAAAGATAAGAAACTCAATAAGTGTTGCATGAAAAAGCAGCGGCAGTTAAAAGAGGACAAATGCACATGACTGGTCTGAACCACCAGGGGGCATTTAATCATTAAAGCAGAAGGACTGGAACAACAACAGATGAGGTGCAGGCCTGCTGGCACTTCCTCCTCCTCCTCTTTCTCCTCCTCTTTGATTAAAATACGCCTCTGAAGTGTTGAGTGTGTGCAGGAAAACATTACATCATACTCTGAGAGTGAAATGACAATAAAAATAAAACACAGTCAACTGTTTTTGAGGCTTTATGAGAGGGAAAAAAAAAGATGGAGAAGCAGAGTGAATGTTCCTGCATGCTTCACTTCATTCAGCCGAGTCTTGGAAGCCGGACAACTGTCCGAGTTCAGCGGGATGCCAGGAAGCTCGGAGGCATGACACACGCCGGGACAGAGGAAACGTGACTGGATTATTGTGGCGTCCTCTCCACAAAACAGGAGAGCCACTCAACTTCACAAACAACCTCTTTCTGATTCTTCCCTCTCTCTCTCTTCTCCGCTCCTCCCTGCAGAGACGAATGCACTTTGTGTCTTTTTCAAACAATTTCTCTCCGTGATTCGTTGACGTGCTGCAGCCAGGAGGCTTTTTTCATGAATCTGGGGCAGCGGGCACGTGTGAAGTGAGCACAAGATGGACTGACTGGCTCAAAGGGAGAGGCTAAATTAAGATTTGTGATTAAATATGAGAGAGTAACTGTCACTGCAGCCTGAAAAAATTGTTGCTTTTAAAGGAGTAGTGCATAGAATTAACCAGGGTTTATCATCTGTTTGGCCTTTCTTTAATTTTGTGCTGAAGCTTTTTTGATAGCTATGAAAGAATCACTCTGATAGTGATCCCAACATCTGGGACGTCCTACCTGTTTTGGGGTCATTACGTCACATCCTGACACTTGTACCCTGAATATTCACTCTCCTTTCCACCAGAGGAATCCAGAGTTCAAACATATCAAAAGTGTTGTTTCATCAAATTATTCCAAGTGGTGAAATTTCTCCTGTAAAGTCCGTTGTTTGTCTGTCTGTCGTGTCGGTTCTCATCAATAACAGCAGCTTCACAGTCTTATAGCATTAGGGTTCTAGCTACAGGACAAAAGTGACCCCATTGTTTTCTGTAGAGTTTTCATCCCAGAACAGCTTGTGATAGACAACAAGCACTCACTGGTCTTATGTATAATCTCTATTAAAGGGTTGTTTATTTGTTGGATGGAGCAGTCAATCATTTTTACAGTAGCCAATCACCTTACCATCCACAAGAAGCCAGCTGTTGCCATCTACATCATTGGCGAGATCTATTTTTTCCCCCAGTGAGTCTTCCTTCAGATAGATGTGCGCAATAGAGGAGGCAGAATCCGTGACTTGGAACTACGGTGTCATGATTTTTGTGAACCTTTCCACAAAGAGAGCAAAGTTGACTAAAAAGAGTACACTGAGCACTGACGAAGCTGGTTTTGTTTGCGTGTTTGGTCACCAGAGACTAAAAACTCTTTGACTCCTACAAGGTTTTATCTAGGACAGTTGTTCCCAACCTTTTCCAATTCAGGGCCCACTTTTAAGTCTCAAAAATTTTTCGCGGCCCACCTCTGACCATATAATTATGGGGGCTGTATAGTGACTTGTTAGCGCTTGATTTGTAACAAAGACCCCAAATGTAAGAAAAAAAATGTAATAAAACCCGAAATGTGATAACTGGTCAATGATGTAACAGATGCTGAGCCCAGAAGGTGATAGTCATTTGCCCATGATATAACAACTTGTTAAATGTTGGGTCAGTGATTATAGTCTTGGGATATACAATACTTGTTTAATCAAATTTCAGGGTTTTGTTAAATTTGGGGTCATGTTACATGTTGGGCTTTAACTTGCCCTCTTCAAGGACTTTTCTTATATACAAACATTTGAACATGTTGAATATCCTTACAAATGTAACCAAGTTTTAATATCTAAACATTATTCTGTACATTTGTATCTTTATATAATTACCCCTCATTAAAACTCAGACTATTTTGAAAATGATTTGGCGGACCACTTGCAATATCTCCGCGGCCCACCAGGGGGCCACGGACCACAGGTTGGGAATCACTGATCTAGGAAGCTCAAATTCCTCCAAGCTGTAGATGACAAGGTGTAGAAGTGATGTAGTGGATGTTTTATGTCTGGCATGGAGCATCTTGAAGTTCATGGTTTTCAGAAGTGGTTACAAGAAGAGAAAAAAGTGACATTTTCTGAAACTAGAGACTTTAATCTTTCAAATGAGTAAGTAATTAACTTTGAAATATAGTATGGTAAATTGGTCAGAACTGGTGGGACGTAAGGGGTTAAAACAAAAAACAGATTCTGCTTTTAAATGGGAGCACAAATCCCCAGAACAATGACTGACAGTCGTCCAAAACAAACCTTTCATCCAGAATAAGACGTTTTATTTTCACCGTAGGAAACTGAATCCTCACTTTAACTCTCCTGCTGTAATTCGGCCGACACTGAGCTGTTTCCAACCAGTCAGAGCTGAAATCCATCATTTCTAAAACGGGACCATTTGTTTCCTCTGCCCATTGAAGAAGAGATCGTGTCTAAATGGAGACGAATAGCTCAAATGTTTCATCCTGACAGATGCAGTAGTTTCCTCACCTGGGAGAGCACGGCTGAATATTAAAAACCGCTCATGTCTGAGCAGTCAGGGAGGTGGAACAGCATGACAGCAGCGGGAGATAAATCACCTACAGGAACATGTATGTAATCTACAAGTGATCAAACACGTTCACACTCCGAGGCCCACTCCACTCGCTCAGAGAGGAAACATGTCGGCTGATGAAGTCAGTGTTTACAGTTGGGTTTATGACTTTATGGGCAGAGCAGCCAAGCTGTGAGCTTCTGGGAACAAGGACAGAAAGAGGAGAGCCAGATTTTGCTTCTTGGCTTTCTGTGATGTGATGGCTGCATGGTCAAAGCCTGGAGTGGTGGACACACACAAAGATGAGGCGAACGGCTCCTCATGGGTTATTTTTATCTGCATCTGTTGAAGCCAGAGCTGTAACAACGCGGAGAGATGAGAAACATGCACAAATCAGCAAACGACTGTTTCAAAAAGCTTTGTTCTTCATCCATCTCCATCAAACCATTCGAATTTTTTCACTGCCCAAATAGTAGACGAGTTACGGTAATGAGAACAGCTTGCATCAGTTATTGAATGGAATATTGTTGTACGTGGATTCCTATGAAGAAACGTAACAGCTGAAATACACCAGATGCGTGTGCGCTCCGGCTTAGCTCCGTTGCCTGTGTTCGTCACCTCACACTGGCTACGTGTTCAGTCTGACAAGTTGCATGGGACGAGTGACGGGTGCCCAAACACACAGCTATTGGGCGCCCGTCAGTCACGTGATTTGAGCTGTGGCTCTGATTGGGCAAGCTCTCGATCCTAATATCTTCCAAACGGCCAAATTAGAAAAAAATTAATCCCCTCACATTGTGTGCCGTTAGTGGAATTAGCGATACAGACCGGAGACAGAGTTTGCACCAGGCTGTAAATACGCTAATTTCGGCTCTGAAAACGGCCTTTTTCCCGTCCACTTGTACAGGACTTCGGGTGCTTCTGGAGCCAGCCTCAAGCGGTCACTCGAGGAACAGCAGCTTTTTAGCACTTCCGTGTTGTCTAATTTTTTCAGACCCGGAGGTTGCCGCTTAGTTGCATGTCAAACAGACAGCTGACTGAGGAGTTCCCGTGCTTCCCACTCCATTGATACGTAAGGTTGGGTAACGAGAACTGGTTCCTGTTGGGAATCAATAAAACATGGTTCAATCCATCGATATCTTTAGCCTTTTTGCTTGTTAGCCTCTGATTCAGGATTTCCCACTTGAAGTTTTAAGTTTTCTTTTAAAAGAAACTATTGATCATTTTGATGAGATACAGGTCTTTGAACTCATGTATCAAACATTGACTGTATATAGAATGGACAGCTTGCTTCCGCCTGTCACTGTTCTACGATTTTGAAGCCAAAAAACCCCGTTTCTCGAGCCGCCATTGTGCAGCCAGAGTCTGCGCAGTAGAGAATTTCCGGTGGAGCCAAGTAAAAAAGAGAAATGAAAATATTTATTTCTTCTTCTTCAGAAGGTTTAGTCTCCTTTTGGCTCTCTTTCCCGAAGTTTCTTATATCCCCGATAAAAACTACTCACGAACGGCAGCTGTCAACTATCGTAAAACGAAACTTATATCGCGGTTTTTAACGTCCAATAACTAATGAGAAACTAACTTCTTAGTAAAAAGAACACCTGAACACCATGCAGCCAAATGACATCGTCATACTACCTTAGCGTAAGGATGAGAGAAACGTTTCTACGAGGCATCGTAATTTTTTAAAGTTTTCCCGGCTCATATCTGGAATACATGGGGAGGCGGGGCTTATGACCTATACTGCAGCCAGACACCAGGGGGCGGGGCATCTGCTGGAGGCTTCAGTTTGAGCCGAATGTCGTTACGTCCACTCATTATACAGTCTATGGTATCAAATATGATACGTTTGGCTTTATAGGGTTAAAGTAAACAAGTGGTTAAGTTTGCTGGGCTAACTCACAATATTGTCTCAAACGTCAATCGGTCATATTTCAAGTCCTTTAAACTGGAAATGCTGTTTTAGGTTGGCTTTTTTACAGTGTAGATGTAGCAAAAATGCTCAGATGTAGGTCAGTATCCCCTCCATCTCGTGTGTCTAAGTGTCATTAATTGCTGCAGTAAAGGGCAAATATAATGTGGGATCATCTTCACAACAGGTGACACGTTTCCCACCACCCAGATGTTCAATTATCTCCATTAGAAAACACTAAAAGCCTGAAACAAAAAAAACACTCTGGGTGGTAAACACTCACACAGAGGAAAAAGTCAGACTGAGGCACCGGCAGTGATTAGTATTGAAAGCAGGACAGGGGAGATAATTGAGAGTAACAGCACTTGAGTTTCCATGAAAGACATTCAGAACAGAGCGTGAGAAAGATGTGAAGTGTGTCATCCTGCTTTTCATCCAAGAGACAGTGAAGGGAAACGCTCTGCAGGGAAACTCGCACTCCAAAACGCTTCACAAGGATTATTTGTCAATTAATTACCAAATAAAGGAGAAGCACGTCTTTTGTTTTGGGATCTGATGAGTAAAAAATGAATGACAACATGTTGAAAAGCTGCTACCATCCCTTTTTTTTTTTTTTTTTATCAGTCCTCCGCCCCCCTCCTCTGGCTCTGTGCTGCTCAGTAGATTTATCAAGTTCCCCCTCAGAGGATTAGCAGAAAGTAGAGCACTTTAATCATGTTTCCTAACTTAGGGCTGCCATCAAAGCCAGGCTGTGCTTTGTTCTGCTGAGATGTTGCTGATAGCCCCCTCGAAGCCTCAGATCAGAGCTCACTGACATTATTCCCCCTCCTCTTTACCGGCTAATAACAAGACAGACTCCTGTGAAAACATCGCCGCTCGTGTCTTCTCGTGTTGCTTTGATTGTTCATGTTGTCTAAAGATCCTTCAGAGGGGGAAATAAAGAAGTCGACTACTTAATTACTGCAATTGGGAACAAATCTAAAGCACTGCTCGCAAAAAGTTCTTCCAGTTTAAAGACTGAAATCCTGCTCTAAAAAAAGCTGTAACAAGAGATATGTATTCTGACTTTCTCCTTCAATGTGTTTTCTTTATTTTCATGACTATTTACTGGACTGAGTGACTTCATTTCTTAAAGTAATGATGGCCACTTGTTTTTCTTTAGTTAGCTGATTGGTTCTTACCATAATATGAATTTTAACAGTTGTCCAATAGGGCTGTTGGCTGTGTATTAACCTGACTTCTGCACAACAAAACTGATGGTCCCAACCCCATTGATAAAGCCAGAAATTCCACTAATTAACCCTGATAAGGCACAGCTGTGAAGAGAAAACCATTTCAGGTGACGACCTCTTGAAAAATACCAAAAGTATAAAAAGCAGTAATCAGAGTAAAGGGTGGTTATTTTGAAGAAACTAGGATATAAAACATGTTTTCAGTTATTTCACCTTTTTTTGTTAAGTACATAACTCCACATGTGTTCATTCATAGTTTTGATGCCTTCAGTGAGAATCTACAATCTAAATGTCCAAACGTTTGGCCTGTACTGTATGTACACTAATGTTTATGAGATTTTTTTCTCATATTCTGTATAAAAATGTCATAAACATAAGTGTACATACAGTACAGGCCAAACGTTTGGACATTTACATAGTAGATTCTCACTGAAGGCATCAAAACTATGAATGAACACATGTGAAGTTATGTATTTAACAAAAAAAGGTGAAATAACTGAAAAGTTTCTTCTAAATATCCACCCTTTACTCTGATTACTGCTTTGTATACTTTTGGTATTTTTCAAGAGGTCGTCACCTGAAATGGTTTTCTCTTCACAGCTGAGCCTTATCAGGGTTAATTAGTGGAATTTCTGGCTTTATCAATGGGGTTGGGACCATCGGCAGAAGTCAGGTTAAAACACAGCCAACAGCCCGATTGGACAACTGTTAAAATTCATATCATGGCAAGAACCAATCAGCTGACTGAAGAAAAACGAGTGGTCATCATTACTTTCAGAAATGAAGTCAGTCGGTCCAGAAAATAGTCATAAAAATAAAGAAAACGCAATTGAATAAGAAGGTGTGTCCAAACTTTTGGCCTGTGCTGTATTTCTCATATCATCAGCATAGATATAAGTCCATCCATCCATCCATTTTCTTAACCGTCTATCCTGCTATTCAGGGTCGCAGGTGGCTGGAGCCTATCCCAGCTGTCATTGGGCGAGAAGTGGGGTACACTCTGGATTGGTCGCCAGTCAATCGCAGGGCTGACATATAGACAAACAACCATTCACACGCACGCTCACACTTCTACTTCTACTCTGTAGCACTTTGAGATAATTTAAATGTAAAGTGCATTATAAATTAAATTCATCATTACAGTTATTTTAAAAAATGGTCTTAAAATGGCAGAAAAAAGTGAAAAGTGTCATAAATTGGGCAAAAACAACAACAATTGGCAAGAAAATTTGAAAATATTGAGAGGATAAAACAAAAATGGCCCAAAACTGGCAAAAAAAAAGTGGACATGGACAAAAATCAGCCCCAGTTGTAGTGGTAGTGGGTTGTTGTTGTTGTTGTGCTGTGATTAATGCAGCTGTTCATGTCCTACAATGTTTTTGTTTAGAAATATATGAGTTAGGAACCTAGAAATAATCTCACACAGAAATCACAATTGCAATATAGGAGGTCTGGGTAATGGACCACAGGTCTTTCCAAGAGTATCTTCGTACACTTGTTCCATCTGAACTATTTTAAATTATTAACTGGTTTTTGGGGGTCCGTCGTGCCCGGGAGCTACGGTGGACTCCTTCTCATAGCTTCCCCAAATCGCCTGTGACATATAAGCACGTTTGCATTTACTCACGTAAATAAACCGTTTTAAATTCTATGTTGATGTGTGGTCCTTGCTAGTGAAGTGGAGCTTTTAGCAAAATTTCAGGAGCAAGACCACACCTCAACATCACCCCTCCCCGGTATATTAACCCTCCTTACCCACCATATCCTGTTTGTTCTCTTTTCGTACGTCCCTCCCACCCTCCCCTTATCTGTCTATTTCATACTTCGTAGGGTCTTTATATAAAAGGGGGGGTCCGTCGTGCCCGGGAGCTACGGTGGACTCCTTCTCATAGCTTCCCAAAATCGCCTGTGACATATAAGCACGTTTGCATTTACTCATGTAAATAAACCGTTTTAAATCCTATGTTGATGTGTGGTCCTTGCTCGTGAATCGCAATAAGATTATTTTTTCAAACTGAAAATTTGTTTAAAAGAGTTTTTTTGTGATGTGTCCCCTTAAAGACTTGGTCGACAGAAACTTGCAAATGAAAGTCCTTCTTCATTCTTTACTCCATGGATCGACTTCTCAGCCAATTTCACACCTGAATGGACCCTTCCTCAATAAATCAATGGAGAACAACACAACGAACACGAGCTTTCACTCGACGTTACGACACTTTTCCTTTACAGGATCTGACCTACATCCTGGAGATGGATTTGTCAGATACTCTGATGGTGCAGACGGTGGGAGACGATTGTGAGACGATGTGCTAATTTAAAACTTGTGCAAAGAAGAAGAAGAAGAAGAAGAAGAAGCGCTCATGTCTGGCTTGTTTCTCTGTCAGATGGTGTGAGACAGGAGTGAGAACATTTCGGGTGCAAACGGAGGACGAGTGTTGGAGAAGCAGCGAGTTAGTGACAGAGGGGGCGATGTGAGGGGATTAAACAAAGCATGTGATCCCATCAGAGCTGACAGTCTGCTTCAGAGTCGCCATGAGGCTGTTGTGTTTTGACGTGAATGACTGTCACTCCTGTAAATATTAAAATACACATCCAGTGTGTCCTGTGTAATCTGCTGAAACAATGTAGTTTTACACACAGGCAACAGCATTGTTGTACATCTCACTCTTGGCATTCATCCCGCACGCCTCCGGTGTGTGCACGCCACATCGCACAGCCACACACTGAATAATGCACAAGTTTTCAGGCTGCTGCTAAAATGTTTTCATCAGACAACAGTGATTAAACCAGAGGCAACAACGTGGAAAGTCCTGCGTTAGCACAGCCAAGAGTCTGCAGTTTGACGTCGATGAGAGCAGACAAAGTTTGGATTACATAAGGAAAAGAAAGCAACAGGACGAAGCCGAGCAATTAATCTTCCTGTGCTCTGGAGCTCCACGGTGTAAAATTGATGCTGCCACTCAGAGGAAAAACATAATCACACTTCCTCCCAAATCCAGGAGGGAGAAAGAGAGGGTGATGAGGCTTCGACAGCGTCTTTTCTTCCCTCCCTCCGAGACTGTCACTACCCACCGTCGCGACGTCTTCCCGAGCCCCAAAGAAAAACTTCGACTTGGCGAGTGTGTCTTAGAGATTACAAGAACCTTTTGTCTGGCTCAGAAGTTACCTTTGCTCCGACTCTTTTCGACGACATTGCTCAAAGAAATCACAGTCACCTTCACGACAGAGATTGACCAGTGAAGGGGACACAGAGTCACCTCTAAGTCTCAGTGTTTACATTCTTACTTCATGGGTCCCCATATTCTAAAAACCCAAATAAAGACCCTCTACCCGCCAAAGACGCTTCATAACCCAAACATTTATCTAAAACATTCCTTTTCTGTTTGAAATGCACAGAATTTTAACTTTTAATTCAACCAACCCTGCCAAAAGGATTTTCTTTTCTCTCTTTTTGCACATGAGACACAACAACAGCATCACCTTTACAACAGTCACCAACCATAGACTGTATGATCAGTGGATGTAACGACGTTCGGCTCAAACTGAAGCCTCCAGCAGATGCCCCGCCCCCTGGTGTCTGGCTGCAGTATAGGTCATAAGCCCCGCCTCCCCATGTATTCCAGATATGAGCCGGGAAAACTTAAAAACATTACAATTCCAGGAAGAAATGTTTCTCTCATCCTTACGCTAAGGTGGTGTGACGATGTGATTTGGCTGCTAGTGTTCAAGTCTTTGTTTTACTGAGAAGTTAGTTTCTCATTAGTTATTGGACGTCAAAAACCGTGTTATAAGTTTCGTTTTACCATAATTGACAGCTGCTGTTCCTGAGTAGTTTTTATCGGGGATATAAGAAACTTCAGGAAAGAGCCAAAAGGAGAGTAAATCTTCTAAAGAAGAAGAAACAACTATTTTTACTTGGCTCCACCGGAAATTCTCTACTGCACAGACTCTGGCTGCACAATGGCGGCTAGAGAAACGGGGTTTTTTGGCTTCAAAATCGTAGAACGTTGACGGGCGGAGCCACGCTGTCCATTCTATATATACAGTCTATGACAGGGGTTCCCAAACTTTTCCGCCTGTGACCCCCAAAATAGCAGCGTTAGGGACTGGTGACCCCCTGCTGTGGTTCAACACTAATGGGACAATCCAAAAACAGACAAAAACCAACAAAACCCTCCCTGAGGATACTTAATTTAACTGATCGATAGAAAATTTACAGACTAATGTGCACTTTGCTGAGTTCACGGCATCAAACTTGAACAAAGAAATGTGAAAAACAGATAAAACATTTTCTGTTTGCATAATTTTATATTATCTTTCACCCCAATTTTTGCTTTTATTCTCACAATAATGGATAAAATGTTCATGAATTGTTCATAGTTTTCGATTTTGGGACACATTCCATGACCCCCTATCAATGTCTCGCGACCCCCCAAAGGGTNCAATTAATCTTCCTGTGCTCTGGAGCTCCACGGTGTAAAATTGATGCTGCCACTCAGAGGAAAAACATAATCACACTTCCTCCCAAATCCAGGAGGGAGAAAGAGAGGGTGATCTCCGAAGCTGTCGCAGAAAAGAAGGGAGGGAGGCTCTGACAGTGATGGGTGGCAGCGCTGCAGAAGGGCTCGGGGTTTCTTTTTGAAGCTGAACCGCTCACACAGAATCTCTAATGTTCTTGGAAAACAGACCGAGTCTTCAATGGAAACGAGGCTGAGAAAAGCTGCTGTAACGAGTTTCTTTAGTGTCAGTGGAAGGCGACAGAGATTGACCAGTGAAGGGGACACAGAGTCACCTCTAAGTCTCAGTGTTTACATTCTTACTTTATGGGTCCCCATATTCTAAAAACCCCAAATAAAGACCCTCTACCCGCCAAAGACTCTTCATAACCCAAACATTTATCTAAAACATTCCTTTTCTGTTTGAAATGCACAGAATTTTGACTTTTAATTCAACCAACCCTGCCAAAAGGATTTTCTTGTCTCTCTTTTTGCACATGAGACACAACAACAGCATCACCTTTCAAACAGTCACCAACCATAGACTGTATAATCAGTGGATGTAACGACGTTTGGCTCAAACTGAAGCCTCCAGCAGATGCCCCGCCCCCTAGTGTCTGGCTGCAGTATAGGTCATGAGCCCCGCCTCCCCATGTATTCCAGATATGAGCCGGGAAAACTTAAAAACATTACAATTCCAGGAAGAAATGTTTCTCTCATCCTTACGCTAAGGTGGTATGACGATGTGATTTGGCTGCTAGTGTTCAAGTCTTTGTTTTACTGTGAAGTTAGTTTCTCATTAGTTATTGGACGTCAAAAACCGTGTTATAAGTTTCGTTTTACCATAGTTGACGGCTGCTGTTCCTGAGTTGTTTTTACCGGGGATATAAGAAACTTCAGGAAAGAGCCAAAAGGAGAGTAAATCTTCTAAAGAAGAAGAAATAAATATTTTTACTTGGCTCCACCGCAAATTCTCTACTGCACAGACTCTGGCTGCACAATGGCGGCTAGAGAAACGGGGTTTTTTGGCTTCAAAATCGTAGAACGTTGACGGGCGGAGCCACGCTGTCCATTCTATATATACAGTCTATGACAGGGGTTCCCAAACTTTTCCGCCTGTGACCCCCAAAATAGCAGCGTTAGGGACTGGTGACCCCCTGCTGTGCTACAACACTAATGGGACAATCCAAAAACAGACAAAAACCAACAAAACCCTCCCTGAGGATACTTAATTTAACTGATCGATAGAAAATTTACCGACTCATGTGCACTTTGCTGAGTTCACGGCATCAAACTTGAACAAAGAAATGTGAAAAACAGATAAAACATTTTCTGTTTGCATAATTTTATATTATCTTTCACCCCAATTTTTGCTTTTACTCTCACAATAATGGATAAAATGTTCATGAATTGTTAGTTTTCGATTTTGGGACACATTCCATGACCCCCTATCAATGTCTCGCGACCCCCCAAAGGGTCCCGACCCCCACTTTGGGAACCACTGGTCTATGACACCAACCAGGACTTGAACCTACAACCTTCTTGACACAGAACCACAGCTTTAATCACTTTATCAAACAGTGCTGTTGCCATATAGCAAGATTAGTCATGACACCACATTAACACACTGCAAACTTTTCTTCATATATTTATCACATCATCAAGTTACACACCATAAAGACATTTCTATAAGGAACACAAAAACTTCAAACCTATCTTTTTTTTTTTTTTTTTTTTTNGAGTGCAATATTTCCTTCCATCATGAATTGAGTATTTCATCACATGTATTTCTTTATTCTATGAAACCTGTGTTATTTGAACACATCTTTAAACTATTAAAATATAACATGTTTTTTTGTGTTTTGGTTCCTCAAACCCCCAAAATGTCAGGTGGTGCAACCGTCCTGACAAGTATCCACAGTAATTAAACTCTAAAAATTGAATGTCAGTTATTGTAAATGGAAATTAAAAATACAGTGGCATTATTTTATGCTTGAACCTTTTTAAATAAAACATTCTTTGCAAATAAAAAGAATTTTAAAGCTGTTGAGAAATGTAAAAAACTTTTGTCCCGTAATTTTCACCTTGTCAAATGTCAGGGTGGTGCAACCGTAACATTAGACTTTTATTTTAAAGTGAAGAGAATAAAACAGGAAACAGGAAACTGCATCAGCCAGAGGAGCCCAAATGACATTTGTGACCAAGTGGAAAAATTTGTAGATTTCTCTGAAATACTGATAAAAAAGGTTTTTTCACTTCATTGGTGACTGGAACAATTTCCATGTCAGGTGGAACAACCAATGTAATAATGTGAAATGTTATTTTAACATCAAATTATTTATCTTATTCACAAATAAAAGAAATGAAACACACAAAATGAAAATGTATGAGTCACTACAGACACTTGAGAGATACTTGCCAATAATTTCACACAGAAAAAATAACAGGAACATATAAATATATTTTCATATATTTGGTTGCGCCACCTGACATTTTTGGGTGCTCAAATTAAAAATACTAAAAAATTATGAACCTAAAAACTTTGAAATGTTGGTCAACTACTAAAATCTGTTAGAAAACATAATTCTTCTCTCAGAAATATGTTTTTTATCCATTTTCAAAGAACTTTTAAAAAATAAGTTTTTAGACCCTCTTTTTGTCATTGACCCACTTGCTTAAGTTTGTCCCTCCTGTCTAAATTTTTGCTCGTGTTGTGTGTTGCTTCGGACAAAAGTGTCTGCTAAATGAAATAGCGGAATTGTGAAAATAGAAAAACAGGTCACATGATCGTAGGTGTGTCTCCAAACTCAGTTACTTGCTTTAGTCTCACAAATTTCCAACATTCTCACACAAAGAAGTTGTTGTATTAATGTGTTTCTTAGCCATAAAGCCTGATAAAAGTTTTTTTTCCTGACCCCACTGGATCTGACACGATGGAGGTTTTCTAGAGACCTGATAAGAATGTCCTTTACTGCCATTTCACACATTGTTAAAACAGCCCCATCACTGATATTCTGCTATAGTTTGATTCAATATACTGTAATAAGAATGTTTTTTGTAATCTGTGTAGTTAGGTTTTAATGAATTTCTTTGTCACTTAAAGAGTATTTTCCTCCATCACAGCTTTCTGAGATTTAACTTTAATCACTTCCAACACGAAACTCCTCAGATTTCCAGTCTAAGTCGAGAGGACGTGGAGCTAACCCTCTGTAAAAACGTCCGATGAGATCCTAAAACTCAGAAACTCACTCTGACAGTCCCCAAAAAAAACGCCGGGCCACATTTGACACAGTTGAGAGGTCGTGGCGGCAAAGCCCATCGCCCTGAAACTGTGGACTTGTCGTGGATATTGCTCATCAGAGGGACAGCCTCCTCCTCGTGTGAAAACAAGATCCCTGCGCTCGCGGCGATGTCCAAGAACAATGATTGAACCGAGCAGAGTCATTTCCGCTCCCGTGCCCCGCGGTCGCCTGCTAGCACTTCCAGCTGGAGATGGCAGACAGATTACATCTCATCCGTATGCAGAAAGCGAGAACTGCTGTCGTTCCCCCTCCGCTGCCAGCCGGTGATTACTCGCCGAGGCAGGGAGGGGCGGCGATCAATATGGAGAGAGGGAGGCTGATTGAATATTGGAGAACAGGAGCCTGACCTGAAGAGATTCACGTTTCCGCCTGGACGGCTCCGAGCACAGACAGGTGTTACGGCTCCGGGGTGATGTGTTAGCTCCTTTCTGATGGAGTTTCTTTGAGCAAGTCAGCAGCTAAAGTTCTGAGAGTTGGATTTCACTTGCACTGGAAGCTTGATCCCAGTTATTGCCACTTTTAACCAAACTAACTGACTTGACGCCTTCTATTTCTTCCATTAGAGAAGTGATTCCCAACCTTTTCCAACTCAGGGCCCACTTTTAAGTCTCAAACATTTTTCCGAACCCTGCAAATACGGAGGCTATTTGATGCCTTTTTATAACACATAAATATTTGAACATGTTTAATCCTTTGGATACCAAACCTGCTGGCAGGAGCAAATTGAAAAAAAACTTATTTCTAAATGACTTGCATTTACAAAATGTTTGTCCAATCCAAAAACTTTTTAAAAAATGGCAAAATTGTCAGATTCTCAAGTTTCTCAGAGTACCTGAATGTATCTTGAGTGACGTCAACAACTAACATTAACAGACGAGAGAAGTTTATCAGCATCACCTTAATTCTCATGCCCTCTATGAAAATCTAAAGAAACTGTAAAAAATACAATAATCAAGCCCTATGATGAATATTTACCATGTATTCACACTTTTAAAAAAACTTTGAATTTTGTCTGAGCCTATAGAGGAGCAGGACTTCACTTTGTAAAGAACAATGAGACCACAGAGAATAAAAATGTGATGGAAGCAAAACACGACCAGAAACTGATTGGTTTCAGGAGGGTCACAATCCTTTTAAATGTGACTGAGTTATGAACTGTAAGACATCATTCTGTTTTTTTGTTTTTTGTTTTATCACACACACAAAAATCAAACTATTTTGGAAATGATTTGGCAGCCCACTTGCAATACCTTCGCGGCCCACCAGGGGGCCACATGTTGGGAATCACAGTATTGGAGTGGTTAGTGCTGCCTGGCCAAGAAAAAAGAGAAATAAAAATGCTTATTTCTTCTTCTTTAGAAGATTTACTCTCCTTTTGGCTCTCTTTCCTGAAGTTTCTTATATCCCCGATAAAAACTACTCACAAATGGCAGCTGTCAACTATTGTAAAACGAAACTTATGACTCAGTTTAATGAGAAAATAACTTCTCAGGAAAAAAAACCCTTGAACACCATGCAGCCAAATTACATCGTCATACCACCTTTGTGTAAGGATGAGAGAAACGTTTCTACCAGGTATCGTAATTTTTTCAAGTTTTCTCGGCTCGTATCCGGAATGCATGAGGCGGGGCTTATGACCTATACTGCAGCCAGACACCAGGGGGCGGGGCATCTGCTGGAGGCTTCAGTTTGAGCTGAATGTCGTTACGTCCACTCATTATACAGTCTATGAACTCAACACTTAGCCTCCCAAAAAGCAAAACCAACAAAGACAAAGACTTGGAGTCCATCCGCTCTGGCCTCAGAGAAGACAACACCAGGCTAGCGGCGAAGGTTAGCAACCTAGCAGGTGGCAAAATAGCTGCATACCATAATCTCCAAGCAATGGACACTTTTCCCACATGCTTTGAACCCTGATGCTTCAACAATGATGCAGCCAATTTATGGATTTTTATGGGCTAATGAGGGATTCTGTTGAAACCAAACCAAACATTTCAGCCACAACTGCCAGGAAAATTGTTCGGGATGCAAAGAAAGGAATGGGGTGTTGAGGTAAAGAGGCACTTCAAGGAAAATGGGCTTCATGGTGGAGTCGCCAGAGGAAAGACATTTCTACATGAATGCCACAAAATATCCCATTTACCTTACGCCAAACAGCTCAGTGACAAGCCTCAAAACTTCTGGAACAAAGTCATTTGGAGTGATGAGACCAAAATTGAACTTTTTGTCCACAACCATAAGGGTTACATTTGGAGAGGAGTCAACAAGGCCTATGATGAAAGTTACACCATTCCCACTGTGAAACACGGAGGTGGATCACTGATGTTTTGGGGATGTGTGAGCTACAAAGGCTCAAGAAACTTGGTCCAAACTGATGAATGAAGGATGAATGCAGCATGTTATCAGAAAATACTAGAGGAAAATTTACACTCATCAGCCCAGAAGCTGCACATGAGACGTACTTAGACGTTCACACATGACAATGATCCAAAACACAAGGCCAAGTGGACCTGCCATTGGCTACAGCAGAATGAAGTGAAGGTTCTGGAGTGGCCATCTCAGTCTCCTGACCTCAATTGAGGTCATTGAGCCACTCTGGGGAGATCTCAAACCTGCAGTTCATGCAAGACAGACCAAGAATTTATAGGAACTGGAGATTTTTTACCAAGAAGAATGGGCAGTTTTACCATCTGAGAAAATAAAGACCCTCATCCACAACGAGCACAAAAGACTTCAAGCTGTTATTGATGTTAAAGGGGGAAATACACGCTGTTAAGAACTGGGGGATGTGAACTTTTGAGGGTCATTTTGGAAGTTTCTGTTGTCATTATGATTTAAAAGACAGTTCTTTGTTGAAACCACTAAACATGAGTGACAGAAAGGAATTTGTGTTATCATTCATATTCGCTGAAAAAAGGCCAAGAAATCATAAATTCTGCCAGGGTATGTAAACTTACATACAAACTTAAAGTGTCTGAGGACACTCTGTGGTGGATGGATGGGTTGGAGTGGACTATTTTTTCTGTTTTTGGAAAGCTTAATTCAGCTTAACTTCATGATGTGCAGTGAGAACAGTCTCCCTTCATTAGCATTTTTTCCTTCCCTGTGGGTTAACTTCTCCTCATGAGGACAAACAAACGTCCTTGCAAACCTCAGCTACAAAAAAATGCTGCTCAGTTATCTCCTCATTCAAGAATCAATTTGTGGCTTAGGTGCAGTTTTTAAAGGATGCACCGACTCCACCGCCTGCAAGTGAAATCCAATCTGTCAAAGCAACACAATGAGGCTCAGGCCTTTCAACTAAAATCAACCAAATGCAGAAATAATTGGAAACAGCTGTGACTCCATAAGCCTTATTTGCCCAATTAGTTCACACAGGCCGGAGATTTATTCTTTGAGAGACCAGTGGTGAAGGTAAAACACAATGAGATGAAAACAAGTGCACGCAGAGCAGCAGGAAGAAGCAGCGTGTCCCGGCCTCTGGCTGAACATGGAGGCTAATGGCTTCATCAGTGAAAGGCTCTAATAAGGATTAATGAGGCTTCACCACAACAAGCAGACATCACAGCAACTTAAAGTCCAATCTGCGTCACTTCTCTGTATGATCGCTACATCATTCTCACCCGGAGGACTCAGGGAGCGTCTGATAAAACACAAACCAGGAGGAATTAATTCTCATAAACAAGATTGCAGTCACAATAGGCAGATTTTAAGGAGGTTTGTGCAATATTCTGGTTTAACCTTTAATATGGATTATGCTTATTTCAAGATGAGAGCACTTGAATCAAGAATTATCTTAATCATACTTCTCCAATTCTAAGTAGTATTGACATAAAGGAGTCATATTTTTCATTCCATTTGCTAAAATTAAGAATGAAAGAAGCATGAAATTAGATTCTATTGCTCATATTCAGTATATTTCATACTTTATTTCATATGTATACCTCAGGAAGTTTGTTTTCAAGCACTTTTAAGCACTTTTTAGCTCTTCCGTGTTGTCTCATTTCTCAGACCGGAGGTTGCCGCTTGGTGAATACCTGACAGAAAATGACCTTAAATCCACATTTTTGTGCAGATTTTGCCTTTTAAAGGCTAAACTTCCGATCAAATGGTGAACTGGCTATTTCACTTTTCTTGGTGTTTTCAAGATATCAGTTTTTTCAGAGCTAGCTTCAATATAAAGAGTTAATATTTGTGACTCTCAGACCGAAAATAGAAACCTGTGCCTGTTTAAGAGCATGTTAGTGTCTGTAAACAGAGATTATAGGGAGTCGGCATCTTCATAAAAGGATGCAACACGTCTCCACGCCAGCACACGCTTTGAGTGGCGTCCAACATGAGCTGGTTTTATCCGCTGTGGGTGCTGTAATCCACGCTGAGGCTTCCCCGCCAGCTGCTATAAAACCATCATTAACTGGAGAAACTGCTCTGCCCTCAGGGAACATATATGAATCCATCACATCCTCCCGTCGTATTGCACGCTGGCTGTTAAGACGCCGTGTTTACCTCGGCCTCTTTCTCCTCCTCGTCACATGCTCCTCGAGTGCCCTGAGAAAAGAAAAGAGAGAGAGAGAGAGAGGTAGCATCTGTTACGACAAACAAACGGCCCGTAAACCGATGAATCACGCCAAGAGGCCGCTGACAACTTAATTTATCCGAGCCGCAAGCAACCTACACACGCTGGTCTGAGTCGTCTTAATTTGAAAAGCTGCCTGATGGAGCTCGACTACAGTATTTTCTTTAACCTCTTATGCTTCACCGGGGCATTGACGCGCTATTCGCTTTTCCTCTGACGTCATCTAAGTATAAATAGTAACGCCTTCATCAAAAATTGGAACGCAACCTGCATTAGAAAGTTTAGATTCTTCACATTTCAGATGCCAAGTTTGTTTTACAGTTTTCTTCACCAACAAAACGTAATAAGTGAAAGAATCACTCAGATAACTGCCTGTTTTGGGGTCGTTACGTCACATCCTGACACCCGTACCCTGAATATTCACTCTCCTTTCCACCAGAGGAATCCAGAGTTCAAACATATCAAAAGTGTTGTTTCATCAAATTATTCCAAGTGGTGAAATTCCTCCTGTAAAGTCCGTTGTTTGTCCGTCTGTCGTCTCCGTTCTCATCAATAGCAGCAGCTTCACAGTCTTAGAGTATTTCCTCCTCAATGTCAATCTGACAAAACTTGGCATATTTTATTTCCTTGAATTTCTGGCTATGGTGATTTGATGCCAGGAGAGCCTGATTTATACAACAGCCGCTCTCTGCTTGACGGGCCAATAGCGTTAGCTGATGCTGCGTAAAAGCCCCCCTAACAGGCTCATTTATCGGCTTTCGGCCCTGACAATCACACGTATAGTAACCAACAGCCTTAGCGTTCACACGAAGCCTGCTGAAGCTAGTTAGACCGTTGAAAAGACGTCTTTGTTGCCGTGTGTAATCATTCATATTCACGTGAGCAACAGGAGCTATAATTTCATGATTTTTAGCAAACTTTTCACAAAGAGAACAAAGTTGGTTACAAAGGAGACACTGAGCACTGATGCAGCTGGTTTTGTTTGCGCAAAGTCATCAGACTAGACTCTGGAAAATGAGAACACATCTGCTGGTGTTTGGAAACCTGAGGCTAAAAACTCTATAACTCCTACAAGGTTTTTTTTTAAAAAGCTCAAATTTCACTCAGATGTAGATGACAAGACGAAGGAGTGATGTGGTGGATGTTTTATGTCTGACATGAAGCATCTTGAAGTTAATGATGTCCAAAAATTGGTTTTAGAAAATAAAAGAAGTGGGAAAAAAAGGTGTTTCAGCTGCATTTATCCTGGTGTGGATTTTAGCCACATATAAAAACATGACATTTTCTGAAACTAGAGACTTTAATCTTACAATTGAGGTGTCACTGATGAATTTTGACTTTATGTTTCTACAGTTATAAGCTCTGAAACACAGCATGGTTTTTAGGCCAGAATCAGGTGGGATGTAAGTGGTTAAACGCTCACGTTTCTCTCTGATATATGAAGCTGTAGGAAAATTGCTGCTTCAGCTGAAAGTCTCCTGTGAATACTCTCAGATGTCTTTATACTCTCTTAATCTGCTGAAAGAGAACAAAGACTATAGATCTGGTGTTAAATCGAATCAAAGGCTCACTGCTTTGAAAAGTAGCTTCTTTGGTGGGAGAGAAAGTGATTTTAGGAAAACGTTTCTGTTTCTGTTCAGGAGGTAAAGTCTGCAGCAGCATAGAAACGTCCAGAAACTTCCAGATCAATGTGTTTCATTTTGTCAGATGGATGTTTTCTGGCACTAACCACGGTTCATGTCCTCTATTCTGAGAGGAAATAGTTTCCTTCCCGCTCCGTCACAGCTCAAAGTAACCTTCTCTCTGTTTCTGTGTTTGTTTCTAACTTTCTCTCCGTCTGAATAACCTTCCTTCAGTTTCAGGCACATTCACAGAAATGTGACCGTCGTCTTGGTCTGGCTCTGCTCCCGTTCTCCATTATAATTATCCTTCATCATTTGGGTCAAAGAGCCGATAAATCAACAGCGAAACTTCGAGTCTATTACGAAGGCACAGCGCAGAACTTAACACTACTGAGGATTTCTGGGAAGATTCTTTTACAACATCTAACAACAAATCAACTTCAGTGACGACAAACAAAACTGTCCATGTTTGTTTAACAGTTTTTTTTCCTCTCTGGTTTGTGTCTTTATTTCTATTTCCTGTATTTTTTCAGAAAGTTTGGCTTCCTGTGTTTGTAGTTCTTCTTCTCTGTCTGCTGTAGTTTTACTTCCTGCTCTGATTGAATTTCACCTGTGCCTCTGTCACACCTGTGTCTGATCACCTTTAGTATATTCATGTTTCTAGTTCATCCTCTTTCCTGAGTTTGTGTTTTTTACTCACTTGTGTTTCTGCCTCATCGATTTATCTGGACTTGTGAACACCTGAAAGGTAAGTTTTATCACCTTTTGCTTTGTGTTTGTCTCTGTTTTTTTGCATCTTTTCCTGTCGGCCTTCAAGATGTGACAGATTTTATTTCTTTAGGTGGGTCATTGACAAAAAGAGGGTCTGAAAACTTGTTTTTAAAAAGTTCTTTGAAAATGGATAAAAACATTTTTCTGAGAGAAGAATTAATTTTTCTAACAGATTTCAGTAGACGACCAACATTTCAAAAATTTTAGGTTCATTATTTTTTAGTATTTTTAATTTGAGCACCCAAAAATGTCAGGTGGCGCAACTAAATATATGAAAATATATTTATATGTTCCTGTTATTTTTTCTGTGTGAAATTATTGGCAAGTATCTCTCAAGTGTCTGTAGTGACTCATACATTTTCATTTTGTGTGTTTCATTTCTTTTATTTGTGAATAAGATAAATAATTTGATGTTAAAATAACATTTCACATTATTACATTGGTTGTTCCACCTGACATGGAAATTGTTCCAGTCACCAATGAAGTGAAAAAACCTTTTTTATCAGTATTTCAGAGAAATCTACAAACTTTTCCACTTGGTCACAAATGTCATTTGGGCTCCTCTGGCTGATGCAGTTTCCTGTTTCCTGTTTTATTCTCTTCCCTTTAAAATAAAAGTCTAATGTTACGGTTGCACCACCCTGACATTTGACAAGGTGAAAATTACGGGACAAAAGTTTTTTAAATTTCTCAACAGCTTTAAAATTCTTTTTATTTGCAAAGAATGTCTAATTTAATAAGGTCCAAGCATAAAATAATGCCACTGTATTTTTAATTTCCATTTACAATAACTGACATTCAATTTTTAGAGTGTAATTACTGTGGATACTTGTCAGGAGCCAACGTGGTGGACTGTAAAACCCCCAAACTCCTTGGTTTTGTGTTTTTTTGTACAATATAAAATTATCAAATTTCTACACAAGTTTATTGTGTCCAAAGTATCAATAAAGAAATACATGTGATGAAATACTCAATTCATGATGGAAGGAAATATTGCACTCGGACACAAAAAAGGGGACGTCACGTCATTGACCCAGTAATGTTTTATATATTTTGTGTTGTGATGTTCTTTTGACTTCTTGTTTTCTTTTTTCTTTCTTTTATTGTTACCTTTTGTTGTTTTCCTCTTTGTTGTGAAGTTTCCTGTATTATTGATGTTGTTTTCTTTTTATTTGTATCTTTTTAATTTTCTCTGATCTCTGTAGTTGTTTTGTTTCCTTTTTATTGTTTTGTTCTCTATTTTGATATTGTTCCCATTTTGTTTTCTCCTCTTTGGATGTTTTCATCTCTAGTTTAGTAATTATTTCTTTTCTTTTCTGATCCGTCCTGTTTTTTTTTTCTTTTGATTCCTTTAATGTCCTGTTTTCCCCATTATTTTTGTTTTTGTTGTATCTTCTTTTCTTTTTTGTGTTTATGTTTGCTTCTCTGGTATTATGTTTTCTTTCTTTTTTAAAATTTGTTTCCCCTTTTTCTGTTTTCTTTCACTGTGTTGTTTTATCTGTATTTTTGTTTTCTATTGTTTTCTTCTCTATTATTGATTTCTTTGTTTTCTTCTCAATTTTTATCGTCTCCTCTTTTTTTCATTGCTTTCCTTTCTTTTTTTAATGTATTTTTCCTCTGTTTTTCCTTGACTGCCTACTCTTTTTACCTTTCTGCTTTTGTCATCATGCTCTCTTTTTTTGTTTTCTTTTTGTAGTTGCATTGTCTTTCTTTCATTCTTTCTTTTCTTTTTTGCTGTTTTGTTCTCATTTTTTGTCATTTTTTGCACTTCAGAGCCACCATACTTGAGTACTGTTCCTGCTTTAAGAAATACTGAAGTCAAACTACCTTTTACAAAGATACAAATTCCCAGATTTGCAGCGACCACTTTAGGACATGAATCCACAGAACAGAGTAAAAATGTTTCTCACAGAAAGTCTATGAATAAAAAAGATTGTGTCGTAGATTAAATCCTCTCTGCAGAAAGCGTCCACTGTAAGTATCTGCACCTCTGCAGATAACACACAGGTATGTTGTGCTCTTGGCTTTGACCTCTACAGTAAAGAGTCGACACAGGAGACTGAAACTGGTTTTATTGAGGAATAATATAACAACAAAAGTCACACGTGACAAATGGATTCTCTCTGTAGGTGAAGAGAAGGAACATCTAGAGCAGGGGTTCCCAAAGTGGGGGTCGGGAGATGATTTCAGTTTAGAGGGAATATCCACAGCTATCCAGACCGCAACTAAGGTGCTAACGCCGTTTGGCTCAACATACCTGTGTGAAAAGACTTTCTTGGCCCTGACATTTATTAAAAATAAATATATATCATGTCTGAACGTGGAGGATAATCTCTGAGTGTCCGTCTCCAAAATTAAACCCAGAATGGAGTTTTTGTGCTCCACACATAGTGTCCATCCATTTCATTAGGTGATGAGAAAACTGAAGCATTTATCCCAAAAAGTTAACTTGCACTGCAACAATGTTCAGGTTTACTCAGAGCTACAGTTTATGACTATTACTTGAACTGAATTATTCTTGTTCTAATGTGGAAATGAAAGTATTGTACCAAAATTGAGTTTGCACACGACTGCAACAATGTTCGTTCACAAATTACAGAGAAATAACTTTGACATATTCTGCTTTTATTTCATATTAAACTGTTACATGAAAAATCATACGCACATGTTTTCTTATGCTTTAGTCACCTCTGGGGATAGTGGGGGTCACTAGTCCCTGCCACCTTTGTTTTGGGGGTCACGGGCTGAAAAGTTTGGGAACCCCTGATCTAGAGCAGCTACAGGATGTCAGTGATGATAATAAATATAAATGAACTTTGATGAGAGCGAGGTAATGAAATCATAATGAAATCAGTTGCATGATGCTGGAGTTTCTCATCCAGAGCTGGGGTTGAATATTCAAACAGGCTTAAATTAAAGTCCAGTGTGTGTGTGTGTGTGTGTGTGTGTGTGTGTGTGTGTGTGTGTGTGTGTGTGTGTGTGTGTGTGTGTGTGTGTGAGAAAAGCCAAATCTGTGAGCTGCGTTCAGTTACATAATAAAGAGAGGAGGCGGAGGAAGCTTCAGGCTGATGAAAAACGATGTGAAATAGAGCCACTGATACAGACACAGGACAGCCAGCTCACCTTTACGAGTCCAGACACACAGAAAACATTTCTTTGATGTGACTATTTGATCTCTTCTTATTTGGTGTTTTTACAGCACATTTTATGAAGGAGTGATGAAACGAAAGATTGTCTGGGATGAGTAAAAGTTCAACGTTTCTCACTGAAACTTCACATCATTCTTCCTTTGACTCTAACTCTGTCTGACTCAAACTTTCTTTTATTGCTCAGTGTGAGTAATCACAGTACAACAGATCCAAATGGGGTTTAAAGAGGGGGTATGTAGTTTTTCTTAAGCTTTTTTCTGTCCCTCTTATGCTCTAAATGTAACATAACAGGATTCACAGTGAAAAAGAAATCCCTTTATTTTTCTTACTGGTGTTTTAGCAAACCCTTTTCTGACTACTGTCTCTTTAAGGCTCCCCCCTTCCCTGTGATTGGCTGTCTGGAGGTCTGTGAAGACGTCTATGTTTATGACCCCATTTCTTATTTCTTTTTTGTTATTTCAATACATTTTTATCAGTATACAAACAAATTCAAGGATTTTTACAAAAAGGATATGTGTTAACGTGGTTTCACAAGAATAGGGGCCACAATCTTTGACTTTACTATCTAACAACTGTAACTTTTTATCTCAAATTTTGACTTTTTATCTCAGCATGATGACTTTAAATCCCCAAATTTTAACACTTGACAATTAAGACTTTTGGTCTCAATTTTCAACTGATATCTCAGAATTTTGACGTTTATCTCAAAAAGTTGATGTTTTATCTCAGAATCTTGACTGAAACTAAAACAATATGACTTTTACTGACAATGTTGACTTTTTATCCAAAAATTTGACGTTAGATCTCACATGTCGACTTTTAATCCAACAATTTTAACTTTTTATTTCTGAAGTTTTACTTTATCCAACAACTGTAACCTTGTACATTGACTGTTGACGTTTTATCTCGAATAACAACTTATCTCAGAATGGTGACTTTTTCATCTTACAATTTCTGATTTTAATCACAAAATTTTCACACTCTGCAATTTTGACTTTTAATGTCAAATTCCGACTTTTTATCTCAAAAACTTTGATGTTTTATTACAGAATCTTGACTTTATCTCAAAATTTTGTCTTATTTGACAACTATTTTGAATTTTTATCTCAAATTCGGACTTTTAATCTTAAAATTTGGACTTTATCTAACAATTGTAAATTTTTATCTCAAAGTTCAACTTATCTTAAATTTCATTTTATCATAGAACATTACTGTGAATCTCATAATTTTGACTTTCTTTCTCAAATTTTCACTTTTCATCCCAGAATTTGACTTTTGATCCCACATTTGGACTTTTAATTCAACAATTTTAACTTTTTATCTTGAATTTTGACTTTTCATTTTAAATTTCGACTTATCTCAAAATTTTGACTTTTTTTAAAAACAATTTTGACCATTTATTCCAGAATTTGACTTTTGAATCTCACATTTTGACTTTTCTTTTCAAAACTTTCACTTTATCAGGGCCAAAAAAGATTCTCAACAAAGCCAAGATTTTGATTTTTTTTTTAATTTTGATTTTTTTTTACTGACAGGAACATGCATTTACAATAATCCCTCAACATGTGAATATAATAAGAAATATTTATACACATATCTTTTGTGCAAAAACATATATAATGCCTCAAAATAATAGTTAAAGCTTCACTCAGATTTTATGGCATTTTTATATCCAGCTGACTAAAATAGTGGCAGCTTTATAGACAGCACACGGAGCCTTCCACCTGGTCTGTAAAATTCTTTGAATCCTTCCAGACATAATTTTACAACTAAAAAGGAGGATGTAAAACAGGACAGTTTGAAAATCTGCATAAGTTAAGTCTGTAGATACAGCACCAGAGCTTTACATCCAAGTTTATAATATGATAAAGCAACATACCCCCTCTTTAAAGCAACATACCCCCTCTTTAAACTCTTGTGAAAAATGTCAGAGAGTTTTACTGAAAACAGCTTTACTTGACACGGCTGCATGCTGAATATCCGTGTAATATCTGTTGTATTTCTGAGGTATATTTACAGTTCAGCTGCAGTAGATTGAAACACAAGTTACGACCTGTGTGTGTGTGTGTATGCTCGTTCATGTGTGTGTGTGTGTGTGTCTTTGAGTGGGAGTAGAAAATTGCAAACCATTTCTCTCTCCCACCTTCTACAATAATGTCTCACTTGGGCTCCCTCACTCAGATTGCTCATTTTCCAGCCGCTGCTTCTTAATAGGAAGTCTATCCGGCGAAACTGGACAATCGGCGAGAATCCACAGAGGGTCGTTTACTCAGAGGATCAGGGCGCCGTTATTTAGGCTTGTACATCACGGGAGTGAACGAGCGTGCCGTACATCAGGCGCCTGCTGTACTCCTTCAGGGCTTTTTTATTTTATAACTGTTATTAAACCATTCACATCACACAAAGTAAATACCAGCTGCAGGGTTTGATGCTGTGTGGTGAGGTGTGGGTGTGCTGCTCGGGATACTGATTAGATGATGAAACAGGATCCTCAGAGACTGACGTGGACTACGAATGTGTGTGTGTGTGAGAGTGTGTGAGAGTGTGTTTGGCACATGACTCACCAGCTCTTAAATCAAACACGTGAAACACTTTTATCCTACTTTACATCAGCTACGAGGCAAACAGAAGAAATTATTTATTAAAAAAAAGTACCAAAGAGACCGAGGATTCCCCGCTTTAATTTCAGAATAAATGGTTTTCTACCTCCATGACGAGTCTCTCCTCATCCATGTTGACTTAATTGGCCCCTGAAAACCTTCAACCTGCTCATTATGAGGCTTTGTTATTCTTGTGAAGTGCAATGTTATCAGACATCAACATGAAGTGTTGATATTGGTAATCTGAGAATTTACCTCGATGTTTTTATGTCGTTTCAGAGTCTCACGTGATGCATCAGGCTCCAGCATCCAAGTGAAACTGCAGTCTTGGGTTTCTGCTGAAGAGATCTCAGGAGCAGAGCAGAAAGAAAAGACCTAAATATTTACCGGAGTGAACCCTTAAAGTGCTGCAGAGACGGAGACGCACCGAGCATGGATCCAGTGGAAGTTACCTCGTAAGTTAAAGAGTTACACACAGATTGGTTAACAGGGTTTTAGATTCATTTTTTGAATGTAAAACAGAACTTTTTGGAATATTTGGGAACAAAATCTTTTCATGTTTTATCAACTTACACGCGCCTCTGAAAACTACGGAGCCCCAGACATGACATGGTAATAATAAAAAATAATTCGTGGGCATGAATTAGGTATAATGTGTGCATGAAATACTAATATATGATTATAATATTATTCCTGGACAGCTGGGTAACCAAATCAAGCGCACTTTGATCTAATGTAGATGCAGGAGAGGGGCTAGAAGTTCACGACGGACAGGGATCATATGATTGAAGTTTATTTTAAGGCTTGGGATGAGCTACAAAGACTTTCTAAACGCTTCGGCTCAGCTGAGAGTCTGACACACATGATGCTACTTTCAAAGGAGACGATCAGTGAAAGGCCCTTAATTCTCTGAGCTGATTTCAAGATGAAACTGAACAGAATTTCGTCCGGACCAGGTTGGGTACCCATTGTCACAAAGTGGGTCAATGACGTGACGTCCCCTTTTTTGTGTCCGAGTGCAATATTTCCTTCCATCATGAATTGAGTATTTCATCACATGTATTTCTGTATTCTACGAAACCTGTGTTATTTGAACACATCTTTAAACTATTAAAATATAACGTGTTTTTTTTGTGTTTTGGTTCCTCAAACCCCCAAAATGTCAGGTGGTGCAACCGTCCTGACAAGTATCCACAGTAATTAAACTCTAAAAATTGAATGTCAGTTATTGTAAATGGAAATTAAAAATACAGTGGCATTATTTTATGCTTGAACCTTTTTAAATAAAACATTCTTTGCAAATAAAAAGAATTTTAAAGCTGTTTAGAAATGTAAAAAACTTTTGTCCCGTAATTTTCACCTTGTCAAATGTCAGGGTGGTGCAACCGTAACATTAGACTTTTATTTTAAAGTGAAGAGAATAAAACAGGAAACAGGAAACTGCATCAGCCAGAGGAGCCCAAATGACATTTGTGACCAAGTGGAAAAGTTTGTAGATTTCTCTGAAATACTGATAAAAAAGGTTTTTTCACTTCATTGGTGACTGGAACAATTTCTGTCAGGTGGAATTATGTTAATTATAGAATCACTCATATATAAACATGAAGCTGATTTCCTGATCTGCATTGATGTTTTTCTTCAGGAAGTTCTGATTTCACTGTAGACAGAAAACAGTCAACACAAGTTTCTGTTAAAAACATGTCACACTGTGTTTAGAGGAGTAATTATGAGGCAAATTGATGCACGAGTGACAAAATGAATAAATAAATAAAGCGTCATGTATCAGCGTGAGGAGAAGTGTGCTCATCAAGAGAGGTGATTGAACCCAAACTATTCATCTTCTCCTGCTTCGCATCACAAAATCTGCGCTGACATTAATACTTGAGCTCCATCTTTCTCCTCTTTTTGACACGAGAGGAGTCAGACGAGGGAACTTTCTGGATCCATTAATGGGAGCTCTTTTATTTTTAATCTATTAGCCCGAGTCAGACTTTATGGAGGAGCTTTGCCGTGTCGCTTAATTACCAGCTGCTAAATTGAAATGTAAATTCGCTCTTTCTCCTCAGACTGAGACTGAGTGCTTCAACAGTTTGCAGTGCCAGCAAAAGCAGAAGGAGGAGACAAAGAGAAGCACTTTAGGAAACAAACTTCACACTGAGAGCGCGGAGAACACTTAAAGTCAGCACCAGCTAACAAGACGCATGTTTGTTTAACCTCTTAGTTCCTATCGGCACGCCTGCGCACATTTGCCATTCCTCTGAAGTCAACATTTGAACGCAACCTGCATTAGAAAGTTAAGATGTATCACATTTTAGCTGATAAGTTTGTTTTACAGATAACTTGACCAACGAAATGTAATTAGTGAAAGAATCACTCACAACAAATGGGACGTCCTACCTGTTTGGGGTCATTACGTCACATCCTGACGCTCATACCCTGAATATTCACGCTCCTTTCCACCAGAGGAATCCAGAGTTCAAACATATCAAAAGTGTTGTTTCATCAAATTATTCCAAGTGGTGAAATTTCTCCTGTAAAGTTGTTTGTCTGTCTGTCGTGTCCGTTCTCATCAATAACAGCAGCTTCACAGTCTTATAGCATTTCCTCCTCAATGTCAATCTGACAAAGCTAGGCATGATTTATTTTCTCAGACTTCTAGCTAAATAGAGATTTGATGCCAGGAGAGCCTGATTTATACAAGAAGTGCTCTCTGCTTAACTGGCTAGTAGCGTTAACTGAAACTGCGTAAAAGCCCCCTAACAGGCTTGTTTAGTGGCTATCAGCCCTAAAAATCACTTGTACAGTAACCAATAGCCTTTCTGTTCACACGAAGCCTGCTGTACTTGGATAGACTGCTGAGAAATCAATATTTTTGCCGCACATAACTCTTCATAATTATGTGCACAATTGCAGCGGTACAATCCGTGACCGGGAGCTAAAATTCCTAAATTTTTATTGAACATTTTTTGAACAAAGTTGACTACAAAGAGGACACTGAGCACTGATAAAGCTGGTTTTGTTTGTGTGAAGTCGTCAGACTAGACTGTGGAAAATGAGGACGCATCTGATGGTGTTTGACACCTGAGACTAAAAACTCTCTAACTCCTACAAGGTTTTACCTAGAAAGCTCAAATTTCACCCAGCAGTAGATGAAAAAGTGTAGAAGTGATGTGGTGGATGTTTTATGTCTGACATGAAGCATCTTGAAGTTAATGATGTACAAAAATTGGTTACAAAAAAATTAAAGAGGACAAAAACTGTTCTAGCAGCATTTATCCTGATGTGGACTTTGGCCACATATTTTTTGTGCTGTAAAAGACTATAATCTCTGAATTTAGAAAGTTTACTCCACAGCGACTACTTAAAACTGAAATACAAAGATGTCAATATTCGAGATTTTGTGTCGTACCATTATCCGGTCTTAACCCACCAACGATTCCCCAATTGACTTCCTACGTGAGTAACAAACAGACGTCCTTCTTTAATATTTGTACTTCACTGTCTGTGCTGCATGTTATTTCAGTTCTACTCCCTCTAAACAACCCTGAGCTCCATAAAAGTGTAATTCAGCTTGGAGAGCCCACTTTTTGATCTGCACACTCTGCACAGAGATCCCCACCACTGATTCCACTTTTATCGACCTATTTCCTTTTTTTATGTAACACCGTGCCGCTTTAAACCTCTTTCCAAAGCTGCTCTTGTCTCGTCCGTCTCTGCCTGTTGCCATTATATTGCAGATGAGAGCTNTTTCAAATGAGGTGTCGCTGATGAATTTTGACTTTATGTTTCTACAGTTATAAGCTCTAAAACACAGCATGGTAATAGGCCAGAATTGGGTGGTTGCTAAGGGGTTAACTGAAGGATGCACTCATTGTTTGTCTGCAGGAAGAAATTATAAACATGAAGTGAGTCTGTGCTGCATGTTATTTCAGTTCTACTCCCTCTAAACAACCCTGAGCTCCATAAAAGTGTAATTCAGCTTGGAGAGCCCACTTTTTGATCTGCACACTCTGCACAGAGATCCCCACCACTGATTCCACTTTTATCGACCTATTTCCTTTTTTTATGTAACACCGTGCCGCTTTAAACCTCTTTCCAAAGCTGCTCTTGTCTCGTCCGTCTCTGCCTGTTGCCATTATATTGCAGATGAGAGCTATTATTGTTTGCTTTAAACCATCGGTGAGATTTAGAAGCCATTCAGTCAAAATACAGAGGCGAGGAAGGCAGCTTATCCCCAAAAGCTTTTCTGCGTTTTTCCTTATCCGCTCCTCCATCAGGGGGAGCGTCTCTGCAGAGATCTGTGATTCATGTTTCTGTGGTTGTATAAATATTTGGTGGTTGATATTTAAATAAAGACTCTTTCTGTGGGGAGTCACACTGAGTTTATTCAGCTCATTGTTATGTTTAGAGTGAGCTTTCATCATGTTACGGCGTGATGATGATCTAACACTTCCCCTGATAGAAGAGTAAGAAAAGACCTCAGTATTTTTAACTCAGGATGTTTTTTTTTTTTAAATCAAGCTGCTTCAAGTCAAAAAATCTACTCTGATCAGATAAACTCTAAACAATAAGAGGAAGAATCTGATCACCAAGGTCACGTCAGATCTGTGATGATCAAGGAGACAAGCAGGTTTCCATTCTGCCTGTTGACACTGTGGGAAAAAAAGTGTTAGAATGAAATGGTGAAATATAACAGAGTAGAATGGAATGAAACCGGGTTGAAAATAGATTCTTTCCCCAAGTTGCTTATATCCCTGATAAAAATTAAACTCTAACGGCAGCTGTCAATCATCGTAAAACAAAACTTGTAGCCCGGTTTTAAGCCCAGTTTTTAACATCTAATAACTAACAAAAAACAATCTCCTTTGAAAAAAGAAGACAATGCAGCCAAATAACATCTTCATATCACTGCAGTGTAAGGATGAGAGAAACATTTCTACCAAGTGTAATCATTTTTTTAAGTTTTACCACCTCTCATCTAGAATGCATGAGGAGACAGAGATTTTGACCAATACTGCAGCCAGCCACCAGGGGGAGCAGTTTTGGTGGCGACCTCAGTTAGAGCCGACCGTCATAGCATCATGACTGAAGGTAGTTTTCAAGATGAAGAATATAAAAGTTGAAAATAAAGATGTCAAGTTAGGGAACAGAGGGGGTCACTAAATAATTCTTGATGTTTGAAGGACAAGTTTCTACACCAATTTTCAGTGTTTCACCCAAAATTACTCAACATTATACTCGAAAACCAAAGTGCAAATCAACAAAGAGTTAGACAAAAGCCTAAATCATGAGAGTGTATCCTCTGAGGACAATGAAATATGCAATAAATACTGCAGCCAGCCACCAGGGGGAGCCGTTTTTGTGGTTTTTGTAGTTTACTGTGTCGTTTTTGGTACAATAATAGATGTATAACGTGTCAAATGTATTGAATATGAATCTTTTTTTTTAGAGAGTAATGTTCGTTTCTTTGTGTGTTCAGTATCTCAAGTAAAACTTTAAGCAGAAAATCCTGAATCAGAGTTTTCTGAAACTGTTCTCTAGCTGCTTAGTGAAGCCAACTGAGGCAGAGCAGAGGACGTAAGGTCCAAACGCTGCTTCGCAAAGAATCGATAAGAGGAACCGTTAAGCAAGAACGCTAACGATATCGATGGATTGAACCATTTCCTATCGATTCTTAATAGGAACCGGTTCTCAATAGCCATCCCTAAATAGGACAGAAGAGAGTAGAATGGGACTGAGAAAAGTTGATCATATTTGAATAGGATGGCAGAAATTGGAATATAACAGAGCAAAATGAAAGGAAATCAAATAGAACGGAGTAGAAGTGGCTGACCAAACTGGATGGGCCCAAGTTGAATTGAATGGGAAAAAGTGAAATGTAGCAGATCGAAATGGACTCAAGAAGTATTGAACAGAAATGGGTCTAATATTGGACCGAGAGAGTGGAATTTAAATCAAATGAATGCATTTAATTAGGCAAACCTTCCTCTAAACCACCTAAATCTTTTGGCTAAATCATGCAACAACAACAACAACAACAATAAAATTTTGTTTTTAAAGGAAAGACTGTTGTGCAAAAAGTAGAATACTGAACACAGGAAAAACTGACACTTCTTCTGCCTTTATGATTATAATTAATAACTAATGACATGTCTTCGAATAGTGAGCTGTAATATAACATTCAGAGCTGCACAGTTTGATTTCCTTTCTTTAGAAGTCAGTCATGTATTATGCTTGTGTTCTCTGTAGCACAGAGAGTAACTGTATGAAAATTACTTTAAAGCTGTGGGTGGTTTTCTGTTACAGGAACAGTTCGCACCATTCAAAGCCCCTGATTCCAATTAATACTGAACTTATTTAAAAAAAAGTTTATGTATATAGATCATTTATCTTTGTTTGTGGGTTTAAGTTGTTCAAATTCCAAGTTTTCACCCGTCCATGAAGGGAAATGTTAGAGAAGAGTCTGGACTTTGTGCTTTGTGCTCACGTCCAAAATAAAACAACAGCACCTTCTTTTCCTTTACCTCTTTAAGTCTGAAGTCTCTTAAATGGCCTGTTCTCTCTGCTGAGCCTTCATTGCTCTCATTTGCCGTCTGAGCCATTTGGATTGTGTCGTGATTTTTCTTTTAATATCCCTTTAAATAATTTAAAACGCCGTAAAGGTCGGCCCACATAACACATCATTACAGTGTTTGTGTTGAGGCTCCAATCAGTGACCGCTGTGGTTTGTTATTCCCTCTTCTATTCTTCATTTCTACAACAACCAAAGAGAGAAAACAAAAAAAAAAAACAGTCTCATATGTTTAAGATTCAGAAAATTATTCTGTTCATGTTCCAACTGGGGCGTCAGGTGTCGAGGCCTTAAAGATCTGCAGTATCTGTATGTAAATGATGGGGTTAAAGCGGTGAGGAGTACAGAGCTTTATTATAAAACATGAAGTTAGGAAACACTGTGGCATGTATTATTCAGAGCGGCGGCGCTCTCTGTGGAGGAGAAACATTGCATGCTCGCCTGGACTGAAGCCCTGCGTCTGATCTCGACTCCGAGAGGTTTCAGATGCTTTTTGTGGAGGCAGATTTTTTAATGAGCGCCACACTTTGGGGTTTGAGCCGCTCTGAGGTAAGAAGGGCTGATAAAACCTGACTGCACATGAAACAATTAGAGATCTGCTTAGTTATTATTCTGCTGCCCCACGAGGAGAAAGAGGAGAGGTTTCAGTCCGAGCTCTGACAGGCGACGTCTAAATGACATTTACTCAGCCGCTCTGTGACCTCAGTCTGATGAAACGCCCAGAGGAAACAGACAATATTACATTATTTTATCACCACTGTCTGAAGTTTACTCCTGAAGCTTATAACAGAGCTACAGCAGAGAAACACGATATAAAACAAGCTTAGCTGTGCCATTTCTGAAAACTCAAATTATACTTTTATTTATTCCACCCGACAGAATATATCTAACTGACGATTGTAACACCAGCGTGTGACATGGGAGTTGAAAATAAGACAAGATCGTGTGCTGAGTATGGGACAATAAAGGCTTGAAAAGAGAGAAATTTAGGAAATTATAACAATTCAAGAATAAAATAAGCGGGAAAGTGCAAATGAAACAGAATGAAAGTGATAAAAAGATGAAGGTTTCAGAGGAAACTATCATCATAACAGAAGGAATCAAAAAAGATAAAAAGATGTAGAGTACTGAGATACGTGGGAATAAATAAATGAACTTACTAAACAAATATATAAGACCAACAAATTAAATCAGAGGAGGTCTGGGAATCAAAAAAATTTACCAAGAGAAATGAAAAGGGATGCAATGATGATACAGTGATTAATAATCTCAAATGTGTAAATTTTAGACAAGATTTTAAAGATGACATCGTGTGCCTTGTGATAATTTGAAGCCAGATTTAGGACCTTACCTATGAGCTGAGATTTAAATGGCTAAATAACCAATTTATCATATTGAATTCGAAAAGCGCGGTTGTTTTTTTCTCAGCTTCCTCAGGTGAGGAGTTCAACCACAGACCATAAAATCGTTTTTTTTTTTTCAGATGTGAGGAGTATTTTTGTGAGTCTTTGCTGGATTACTCGTCTCCATGGACACAGATGATGTAATGATTGTGTGACGCTGAGATCCTCAGGATGGTATCAACGTTTCTTCTCAGGCTTCTTTTTCACCATAATTAACTCAGCTGAGCTAAAGTGACTTTTCCTGTCAGTTTTGAATCCTTTGACAGGTGTGACTGATTACACTGTACACAGATCTTGCAAGTTTAGCAGATGGTGGACAAACAGGATGTAGTTTTAGCAAACAAATGACAAATTTTAGTCAGACCAGAAGAGAAACTAGCATCTGTGAAAAAGTCTCTGCTGCTTTAGTTGGATTTAAAACCTGATCTGATGTCGTTTCCCAGAGAAAGGGCAGAAAAGTTGATGAGAAGCTTGTATCTCTGGCGTCCATTCACCCGCTGAGAGTGTTTTCATTGTTACTGCACAAGCTAAAGTTTGCTCTGCCTGTCTGTAAATCATAAACGTCGTCATCATAATGTCCTCGGTCATTGTCTTGTCAATTTGGAGCCATAGAGACGTGATGAAGTGCAGGTTTGGAACCGCAGCAGCAGCAGCTGTTAAAGCTCAGTGAAGCTGAAATCACATTTGTTATAAGGGTCAATGACGTGACGTCCCTTTTTTTGTGTCCGAGTGCAATATTTCCTTCCATCATGAATTGAGTATTTCATCACATGTATTTCTTTATTCTATGAAACCTGTGTTATTTGAACACATCTTTAAACTATTAAAATATAACATGTTTTTTTGTGTTTTGGTTCCTCAAACCCCCAAAATGTCAGGTGGTGTAACCGTCCTGACAAGTATCCACAGTAATTAAACTCTAAAAATTGAATGTCACTTATTGTAAATGGAAATTTAAAATACAGTGGCATTATTTTATGCTTGAACCTTTTTAAATAAAACATTCTTTGCAAATAAAAAGAATTTTAAAGCTGTTGAGAAATGTAAAAAACTTTTGCCCCGTAATTTTCACCTTGTCAAATGTCAGGGTGGTGCAACCGTAACATTAGACTTTTATTTTAAAGTGAAGAGAATAAAACAGGAAACAGGAAACTGCATCAGCCAGAGGAGCCCAAATGACATTTGTGACCAAGTGGAAAAGTTTGTAGATTTCTCTGAAATACTGATAAAAAAGGTTTTTTCACTTCATTGGTGACTGGAACAATTTCCATGTCAGGTGGNTGTTCCTTGAACCACTAAAAATAATGAAAAAACCATAAAAATTCTCAAAAAAATTACAACTTCCTTCACATGCTTAATTTCATTTATTTATTTTCCTTTGTATCTCATTGACATCTAATTTAACTTATCTACTTTTATTGCTCCTGTAACTTCACCACTGATTGATGTGGTGAATTAATGACTGAAATGCCAAATGTTCTCATGGTTTACTTATGATAAAGTTAAACATTAGACAAAAACCCATCAGCTCCACTTCCTGAAACAGAAATCCAGAATAGTATACGACTAAACAGGTCCAACAAAACAGTCATACTACATACTACATGAGAAAGTTGTAGGTAGTAGGCACTGCCTTCTACCTACGACTGTAGTATGTAGTATGTAGTAGGAGGTTTGGAAAACAGCCTCAGTTTTGGCATCTGATGTAAAAGTTCATTGTTTGATGTGTGTGTTGTGTTGAACTTGAATCGAGTCGGGCAGTGATTTTAATTTAAATTGCCTTCCTCTGAAGCTCCCACCTCTCTTCATCTCAGCTGCAAACATTGTTGAATGGAAATGTAATAATCTTAATCAGCTTCAAATTCTCTCCCCGGGGAGAAGGAGCCGGAGCGAAACTCTCATCCCATTAACCAGTTTCCATTTCCTTCCTCCGAGGGTCAGGATGTGAAGCACACCTCTTCTAAAGCTTTTATATAAAAAGCAGTTCATATTTTCTCTTTGGACATAACGACTCCCGCTTTTTGCCAACGAGTCACAGCCGTGTCATCCACGCGTCTCGAGCAGAACGCTGAGGCGGTGTTAACTGACTAACGCGCGGCTATTTATGGACTTCAGCGAGAGCCTCATGATTAACTGTGTCAAGTGTGGGAGGTTCTGCTTTCACACACTGGGAAATTTACTCCACAGCCTTCCTCTCCACTGATCCTGCCCATGTGATTTATCTAATGGCTTTGGTATCTCATCTGCGGCCGGCCTCCCTGGTGCCCTTCACTGGGTTCATATAAAATAAAGGAGGAAAAGAGGAAGAGGAACATATGCTGCCTGTTCAGGGAGGAAAACAGCAGAATATGAATCAGAAAGCAGCTGATTATCATGCATACATTCCTTTACATGATCCACAGTCTTCATCAGCATGCTAACAAGCCCAGGATGGAAAAGATTGTGTTTCGCAGGTTACATTTTCCATCATCTCACTTCATTGTAGGTGCGCTAACAACATGTGCTAATTGGATTCCTAATTAGTTTACATAATCTTGCACTTCTTCCTTCAAAAACATCAGAATGTGTGTGAGTGAATATTAATAGTGAATGAAACACAATTCATGGAGGAGATGTTTGCACCACAGTAAACCTTTGACGAATCAACGTAAATAACGATAATTAAAACTAAACCAAATTTGACCAAAAGGAATCCAGAAACAAGAACTTAAATTAAAAGTAAAGTTCTCAAAAAATTCTGAGATGTTGAGCTAGAAAATAAAGATGGAGCCAAATAATAAAGCTTTGGTTACACTTAGTAGAGTCTGTAGTTTTCAGTTTTTATTCTCTGAAAATCTTGGTTATATACTCAAGGGAAATTACTTCCTGTTGTTGATGTGATGGGATCACCACAGTTAATGGGATCCATCCTCTGGGAACAATGATTACATCTATACAGTTTCATACCAGTTCTTTACATCTACAGTGGTGCTTTGACTTAAGAATTTAATTAACTCCATGCTGGAGCTCATAAATTACACTTCAAATTACTCATATGTCAAACCAGTTTTCCCCATTGAAATGAATTGAGAGGCCATTACTTAATTTCGGACCCTGAAAAACACCACTGTTTTTTGTTGTATGTTTTTGAATAATGAAAAATGTACCTTCAAATAATGGATAAACTGGTTTTGTCAAGTGTAATGTTAAATGTTGAGGTGGAAGAGAAAGGGCTGAACCAAATAATTGAATCTTATTGGCTAATTTTTTCCCTTTTCGCTATGCGTTCCTTGTTTTTATCTGTTTTCCATAAAAACCTGTCCAATGAGCTCTGTTTCATCCTCCTTTTCAGAATGTTTCTAAACTGCATTTAGGCAAGTGTTAAAAAGAGGGTCTAAAAACGTATCTTTAAAAAGTTCTTTGAAAATAGATAGTAATCATATTTCTGAGAGAAGAATTATGTTTTCTAACAGATTTCAGTAGTTGACCAACATTTCAAAGTTTTTAGGTTCATTATTTTTTTGTATTTTTTATTTGAGAACCCAAAAATGTCAGGTGGCGCAACCAAATATATGAAAATATATTTATATGTTCCTGTTATTTTTTCTGTGTGAAATTATTGGCAAGTATCTCTCAAGTGTCTGTAGTGACTCATACATTTTCATTTTGTGTGTTTCATTTGTTTTATTTGTGAATAAGATAAATAATTTGATGTTAAAATAACATTTCACATTATTACATTGGTTGTACCACCTGACATGGAAATTGTTCCAGTCACCAATGAAGTGAAAAAACCTTTTTTATCAGTATTTCAGAGAAATCCACAAACTTTTCCACTTGGTCACAAATGTCATTTGGGCTCCTCTGGCTGATGCAGTTTCCTGTTTCCTGTTTTATTCTCTTCACTTTAAAATAAAAGTCTAATGTCACGGTTGCACCACCCTGACATTTGACAAGGTGAAAATTACAGGACCAAAGTTTTTTAAATTTCTCAACAGCTTTAAAATTCTTTTTATTTGCAAAGAATGTTTTAATTAAAAAGGTTCAAGCATAAAATAATGCCACTGTATTTTTAATTTCCATTTACAATAACTGACATTCAATTTTTAGAGTTTAATTACTGTGCTATGAACAGTCCTGCCAACGTGGTGGACTGTAAAACCCCCAAACTCCTTGGTTTTGTGTAAAAAACATGTTATATTTTAATAGTTTAAAGATGTGTTCAAATAACACAGGTTTCATAGAATAAAGAAATACATGTGATGAAATACTCAATTCATGATGGAAGGAAATATTACACTCGGACACAAAAAAAGGGACGTCAGGTCATTGACCCTTATAACAAATGTGATTTCAGCTTCACTGAGCTTTAACAGCTGCTGCTGCTGTGGTTCCAAACCTGCACTTCATCACGTCTCTATGGCTCCAAATTGACAAGACAATGACCGAGGACATTATGATGACAACCTTTATGATTTACTGACAGGCAGAGCAAACTTTAAACTAATAGTTTAAAGATGTGTTCAAATAACACAGGTTTCATAGAATAAAGAAATACATGTGATGAAATAATCAATTCATGATGGAAGGAAATATTACACTCGGACACAAAAAAGGGACTTCACGTCATTGACGTACTGCAGCTCCGTTTTGAGGCTAAACGGCGGACGCACCCATATTGGAAATGGGACGAGTGACGAGTGCCCAAACTCACAGCTTTTGGGCGCCCGTCAGTCACGTGATCTGAGCTGTGGCTCTGATTGGGCAAGCTCTCAATCTTAATATTTTCTAAACGGCCGAGTTAGAAAAAAATTCACCCCCCTCACAGTGTGTGCCGTTAGCGAAATTAGCGATCCAGACGGGAGACAGAGTTTGTACCAGGCTTTAAATACGCTGATTTCGGCTCTGAAAACGGACTTTTTCCCGTCCACTTGTACAGGACTTCTGGTGCTTCTGGTCACTGGAGGAACAGCAGCTTTTTAGCACTTCCGTGTTGTTTCATTTTTTTCAGACTGGAGGTTGCCGCTTGCTCAAAACTTAGGTCTAAATCAAATGTCGCGTCCAGATTCTTGACCTGCCAGAACTTAACGTTTGGCGTTCAGCTTTCTTTCTGAGCTCCAGTGCCATGGCTAAAAACTGTGTTTTGTCCTTGTTGAGCTGTAAAAGTTTCTCTGCCATCCATTATTGAACATCTGAAATACAAAGAAACCCATGACTTGAGCCGCCATTGGCCGCCAGAGTCTGCGTAGAAGACTTTCTTTCGAATGTCTTATGTCTTTTTGGCTCTCTTTTCCAAAGTTTTTTATATTAATAAGAATAAAAACTACACATCACAACAGCAGCTGTCAATCATCATTAAACAAAAATTGTAACCCCGGTTTTTAACGTCGAAACACTAATGAAAAACCAACTCTACAGAAGGATGTGAGAAACATTTCTACCAGGTGTAAAAAAATTTTCGAAGTTTTACCACCTCCCATCTGGAATGCATTAGGACACAGAGATTTTGACCTATACTGCAGCCAGCCACCAGGGGGAGCAGTTTTTGTGGAGACCTCAGTTAGAGCCAGCTGTTATGGCGTCTCTTGATTAGTCAGTCTCTGTTTGAGCTGAGCATCATCAGCACAGACATAGAAGTTGATGCCTTGTCTCCTGAAGGTAGTTTTCAAGAGAAAGAATAAAAAGACTGAAAATCAAAAGATGTCAAGTAAGGAAACAGAAGGGGTCAGTAAATAATACATGATGTTTGGGGAATGAGTTTCCAAACCAATTTTCAGTGTTTCATCCAAAGTTATTCAACATTTTACTCAAAAAACAAAGTGCAAATCAACAAAAAGTTGGAGAATAGTGTAAATTATGAGAGTGTATCCTCTGAGGACCATGAAATATGCAAATCAAAAGCTGTGCCGGTGATAAAACACTTTGTTCCACCCTTATATGGATAAATGAGGATTAAATCTCCAAGGACTATGACTGTCAGTGTAACAAGGGTCCATCACACATTGTTTACATAATTTAGTGAGAACAGAGTGGTCCAGTCCCACAGAAACACTCTCCTATCTCCCTGGTGCCACCCAGCTCATGTGGATGGAGGAATGAGATTCGTTTCCAGTTGCTGGCTGGCTCGGAGCAATCGGAAGCTTTTCAACACATTTCTGCTCTCCACGTCTGGCTGCAGCTCAGCACAGAGACGAGTGTTGTTTGGGATCACTCTCCGCTCTGAGGCGGGGCTGAGCTGAGGGGCTTGGCAGGCCTCGCTTCTGACAACCACATTGTTTAAAGCTTCAGGAGATTAGCTGAGCCACGGCCACTGCCAGGCACTGATATGACTGCTTCCCAAATTTACAGCCGGCCCGCTGAAAGGAGGCTGGGTCCTGGTTCTGGCGGCTCTGTGGGGGCCGTGACGGACGGGCGGGCGTAGGAGGAGGAGGACTCGGCTGGAAATGTCTGCAGTGTTGTTAAAGCCGTTTGGGGGATGGGGGCAGAGGTTAGGGCCCTCCAGCGGCGCCTCCACCCAAAGGCAATCTCATTCTAAAAGGTTCTCATTACCCCTCAAGCCACTGCAATCAGGTGTGCTGTAAATCCTTTCGGATCCAATTTATTGTGGAGTGAACTGACGGGGGCCTCCGTACCAGCTAATCGCTCTGCGGGACTCCTAACCTCAGAGTGGCACACTAATCCAACGACTACAACCGCTGACAGTCACAGATAATTAAATTATATACTGTCAAATGGGTGTCATATTCATTATCAGAGCAGCTGATTAATTTTCCTGTTCTTTAAAGCCTCAAAGTGTCACTCTGTTAAATTAAAGGCGTCATGTGATATCGTTTCTTTCAGCAGTTTCAGACGTTAATTGTCCTCTTGAAGGATCTGCAGCCTCTTGGCCTCTTCACACGACAATGGTTTTCGGGTGAAACGGAAAAGTTTTGTTGCATTTCAGCCTCCTGTTTACACGAAGACTGCGTTTTTGCCAACCAAGAACGCAAACTTTTTAAAACGCAATCCAGAGTGGAACGCTGTCTCCATGTAAACACTAAACCAGGGAAAACCTGGATACGCTGACGTCACGTTCAGCTCTGCGCATGCACAATAAGCCTCCACTGTGCCACGAACTGAACAACAACAACTGTGACTGTTGCGTTCTTCTGCTGCTGCCTTCTTCCAAAACGTGCATTTATTGCACTATTTCTGCAATTAGAGAAGAAGTTTTTAATATAAACACCAGATGATCAGCTCACCTCTTCTTCAGCTTCTATACTCTTGTCATGTATAAGGCTCCGACAGTTGTATCGCCATCTTTGGGCCTGACATGCGTACTACAGCATTTTCAGTCCCTCAGTGTTTCCATACAGACACAGATTTTTTCACAGTGTTTTCATGCGTTTCAGGGTGAAATGCTGTGAAACGTTGTCGTGCAAACGGAGCCTTAGATTATGATACTGTTATGCACTCAGAGATCTAAAGAGTTGCTTCTCTAAGGCAGTGGTTCCCAAAGTGGGGGTCGGGACCCTTTGGGGGGTCGCGAGACATTGATAGGGGGTCGTGGAATGTGTCCCAAAATCGAAAACTATGAACAATTCCACATTTCATCCATTATTGTAAGAATAAAAGCAAAAATAGGGGTTAAAGATAATATAAAATTATGCAAACAGAAAATGTTTTATCTGTTTTTCACATTTCTTTGTTGAAGTTTGATGCAGTGAACTCAGCAAAGTGCACATTAGTTGGTGAATTTCCCACTGATCAGTTAAATTAAGTATCCTCAGGGTTTTTTTGTTTGTTTTTGTCTCTTTTTGGATTGGCCCATTAGTATTGTACCACAGCAGGGGGTCGCCAGTCTCTAAAGCTGCCATTTTGGGGGTCACAGGCGGAAAAGTTTGGGAACCCCTGCTCTAAGGAGTTGCCACACCAATATTGTGCAAATTGGGAGAGTGCATGCAGATGCAGAGGCGGAAAAACACCAAAACAAACAAGGGGAGTGCCCCAGAAGAATTGTGCTGGTACCAAGCCAAATGATTGTGTTATGTGAGGTTTCTCATCCTCAAAAACTCAGCATTACCATTTTAAATCTTGGAGAAAAAACAATCAAAGAATCACGAAAGAAAGTTTAAGTCAGATAAATGAAAAATTTTAAGCAGACAAGACAGTGTTGTGGATCAAAATAAACCAAAATTTTTCGCCATTCAGTTTGAAAGAGAGGCCTTTATTTTATTTTTTATTTTGTCTGCTTTTAGATTGGCCCAAAACAGAGGTTCCCTGGTCTGACGGTTAAGATATACCAGATGGATCATTGAGGTTTTACAGCCCAACATGAATGAGGAAAGAGGAAAGAGGATCATCATTAGGGTAGGAAGCTCGGGAACTCCTTAGTCTATGGCCCAATTCCAATTCCTGTCTTAACCCTCAATCTTAACCCTCAAGCTCAACCCTCAATCTTAGTAGCCCTCAAAACCAAGTGTTAAGGGCTATCTTGTGACTTAGAAATGGGACACCCCTTAAATGCAAATGAAATTGTTGTGGACTGTCTGTCAGTTATTCCTTCGGTTAGCGTTATCAAAAAAATATCTGTATAAATAACACAACCACGGACATATTCAGCTGTCACAGCATACCATAGTTTATTGAAAGGTAAACACCAGCTATAACTATCGTTACATAACTCTGCGGCTACAGGAGATGACATTAGCCCGGTCATCTTATACCATTATCGGCACAAGCATGTTATATAGGCTGTTATCTTGATAAAACAATTACATTACCACGGAGAAAAATGACCATTTTGTAACGTTTACTAACTTAAACGATAGCAACATGGCTTGTCCGCACCGGACACTATTGACAAAAGATCGTAAAATAAAAATAAATGTTACGCAACAACGAGGTAAATAATCCATAAAATGGGTCTAAATAAAGATAATACAATGGTTTTCGTAATATTTATATCTCCATTAACAAAGAAAATACTATATTTGTAGCTCGCCTTCTCTGCCGCTTTGGACGGCATGTTAATTTACGGAAAATACGCAGCATTCTGGATGTCCCTTAGTCCCAAGGGTGGTGTCGGAAAATCTCAATATTGAGGGAGATACAGCCTCAGTCTTACCCCTCAACCTTAACATTCCAAGAATCGGGACAGCACTTACACTTCGCGGGAGTGCGCATTTTGAGATTGAGGGTTAAGACAGGAATTGGAATTCACCCTGTGACTCCAGCTCCTAATCTGTACTGGCAGCCAGTTTGAATTGATGTGTGAACGAGAACGCAGTCAATACGTAACAGAACGAAACCAGACCACAGACGCAGGCAATGCTATTTTCAAGAATCACATGCTGAAAATATTAAAAACCCCTGGACTTAAACTTGCACGTCCAGGGAAGGAAAATGATTTTCCTCTTGTATTGGATTTCTACAGTTGACTCGAAACAATCCTTTGCTGTTTAGATCGTTTCCAAATTGATTAACTGGACTTGAGCTCTCTCTGTTTCTACATCTGTTCCTTCCTAACATCACTGAAGGGACTAATGGAAAAATCTTGATTTTGATCTTTTTGAATATTTCACAGCTGCTGCTGTTCACTGAAGGACTGCCTGGGTCGAGGGAGGATAAAAACTCTCGCTTGGATTAAAGAATAATCTTACAAGCTGTTAATTCTGGAGCTTAGTGTGTGGTGGTGCTTTTCCAGAATAGGGGGTAAAACAATTGATTGCAGATGAATTTGATCAATAAAATCTGACATTAGCCCAAGATTCTAATTATCTAATTCTCTGCAGACAAAGCAAAAATCCCCAAACCTTCACCTCCCACAGTTTCTCCCCTGATACTGAATGAAAATCTGGTGGCGAGATGAATGTTTCTCTATATTCAAAGCTTCGAGCGGTACAGTGGGGAAAATAAAATAATAAAACACAAACTAATTTGCATTTAAGAGACTCAGCTAAACTCAGAGTCCCCAAAAACTCAGTCTCCCCATTAATTATTGGTGGAGCAGCTCCAAGTGGAGTCTCTTGATGATTTCACAAACGGAGCCTCTTGTTCTTTGGTTCTTTGGCTGTTTTAAAATTCAAATAAGATTTAAGAAAATACAAAGCCTGCGTCTTCGGCCACAGCTCCTCGGTATAAATGCAAGCTCACGCTTCCCAGCCTCTTTAATGATGCTCGTTCTCGTCCTTGTTGGTGCAGATGAGTGATTCCTCTCAGATCATTAGGACGATGAACCAAACTCCCTCCTCCGTTTTCCTGCAAATAAGAAACATGAATGAGTAATGAAGAGTTGAGGTAGTTGAGTGTGTGCGCTGCAGTCTTCTTTCTCTACCGTTAAACGTCTTGTTAGCAGCACATCCTGCTCCCCTCGTCCTCCCCTGCACGATTGGAGGTAATTGTTTGGGTACGCATCATTGAAACACTCCCAGAAAGCAATAAAGCTCCAGAAAAACACAGCAGCTCGACAGCTGGGGCAGCACAGTCGGCGTCTATCTCTCTCAGTCAGGTTTGTTAGCAATTAGTGGAGTTGTCCTGGTGTTGTTTTGGCTCTGTCTATACATTGTGATGAGGCTGTGGTTTTATTTGGCATCAGGTTTCTGTGTGTGTGTGTGTCAGGGTCGAGCTGTTATTGAACACAGAACCAACAGATGTTTCCATGAATATGAATTCTTCTTTTCCAGGAGCAGATTGAGCTTTCTGGGTGTGTGTTTTTTTTTCCTCATTACAAGTTGTCAAAACCTTTTTCCCAAACTTTCTGTGAGGCAGCTCCCTGACCCGACATCTCCTCCAGCCAAAATACATATTCATGCTCAGCCAAGATATATTTATCTGCAGCTGGCTGACGGTGAAAAGTACAGGTTTCCATAAATCATTCTCTGTCAGTCTATTGTATTTAATGTAGTTTTGCATTAATAATCCTTATCAATGTTTTTATTTCCTGTGTGTGTGTTGCTGAACCTCTTATGTAATTGTGAAAGAGTGGTTCAGGGAGCATAGGGAGTGTATTTTTGATTGGAGTGGGATGCGATATTGGTTGAGTATTAAGCAATAATAAGCAGAGTGACATGGGTGGACACCTTTAGGAGCAAGGAGTGAAAATTTGTGCCACTCCATTTAGTTTGAGCCTCAGTTTGGAAACTAGGACTGGGCAATTAATCGCAAACTACATTAAATTGGGATATGTCCTGTTGCAATATTCTAATCATAGACAGTGCAATATTTCTTTAGCCTGAAATGTGTCAAAATATCAGATACATTTTTGCAGCAGAAGTTTTCTGTTTTACACCAGAGTTATGCAACCCTGCTCAACCCAAAGAGACAAACTGTTAAAAGCGACAAAAATTGGCATTTTAATTGGGATCAATCCTGGAAATACTCAAAAAGTAGTAATAAATGGTCAAATAGTGACAAAAAAGTGACTAGTCACTTAAATGGACAAGAAGCAACAATAATAAGCAAAAAAAAATTCGAGAAAACTATAAAAAAAATTCAGGAAGGAGCAAAAATGGTGGGAATAGTGGTTAAAATGGTGGAAGTCCAGAAAAATGGAAAGAAAGTTGGGATTAAATGTGGAAAATAATCTGTTTGTTGCCCAAAAAAAACCCAAAAACAGGTCAAATAGTGACAAAAAAGAGTGAATAGTGACTAAAAAGGCCAAAAAGCAACAAAAATGAGCAAGAAACTTTGGAGAAAACAACAAAAATTCAGGTAGGAGCAAAAATGGTGAAAAAAGTTGTTAAAATGGCCAAAGTCAACAAAAATGGAAAGAAAGTCAGGATCAAATTTGGAAAATAATCAGCCTGTTGCCAAAAATGTGCCAAAGGGACAAAAATGAAGTGAAAAGTGACTAAAATGGCCAAGAAGCAACAAAAATTAGCAAGAAAATTTTGGAGAAACGATAAAAAAAAATTCAGAAAAGAGCAGAAATAGTAAAAAAAAAACAAAAAAAAAAACAAAAAAAGTGGTTTAAATGGCCAAAGTCAACAAAAATGGCAAGAGAGTTGGGATCTACATGAAAAATAATAAGTTTGTTGCAAAATGTGGTTTCAAAGGGACAAAAAAAGGCAAAAAATGACTAAAATGGCCAAGAAACTACAAATATTAGCAAGAAAAATTTGGAGTTAACTATAAAAAATTCAGAAAGGAGCAAAAATAGTCAGAAAAAGGTGGTTAAAATGGCCAAAGTCAAGAAAAATTGCAAGAAAGTTTGGATTGTATGTGGAAAATAATCAGTTTGTTGCCATAAAAAATGGGCTCAAAGTAACAAAAAAGAGTGACTTATGACTAAAATGGCCAAGAAGCTACAAATTTGAGAAAGAAAAATTTGGAGTTAACTTTAAAAAATTCAGAAAGGAGCAAAAATAGTGGGGAAAGTGGTTTAAATGGCCAAAGTCAAAAAGAATGGCAAGAAAGTTGGGATGAAATGTGAAAAATTATCACTTTATTGCAAAAAAATGTCCAAAAGTGACAAAAAAAGAGTATAAAGTGACTTGAATGTAAAAACATGACAAAAATTGGCAAGAAAATTGTGAGTGACCATGGAAAATAATGAGAAGGTATTAAAAAAATCGGTCCAAACGTGGCAAAAAAGAAGTGAAAAGTGGCTAAAATGTAGAAAAATCAGTCCCAGTTGTAGTGGTGGTGTGTAGATGTTGTTATTGTGCTGTGATCAATGTAACTGTTCATGTTCTTCAATGTGTTCATTTAAAAACATATAAGATGGGAACCTAGAAATGATTGCAAAAAACTGTAATCGCAATAAAGGAAATAATAATCACAATTAGATTAGTTTTGCAAATCGCCCTGTTGGAAACCCTGATCACAAAAGTTTTCCCACTTTCTTCAGGGGAAAAAGAATCCAAGTCCCCAAATCTATATTTCTTCATGTTCAGTTTTCTAAAATGTTTCATATTTCTCCAACATGTGCAGGTTTGGTTTTGTGGAAAAGCAGTTTTTTGACCTTCAGGGAAAATAATCTCTTTCTCACCTGGCTCTGAATTTTTTTTTTTTATTATTGGAACAACCTGAAGGCAACAAACTGAAATTCTTCAAAGAAAGACTTCAAGGTGTGTCCCTGCTGTTTGAAAATATTCATGAAGAGTTTGCAGCAGGTGTGACAGAATAAAAGTCTGATGAGCGTCAAACGCGTCTGAACCAACCAGTGTCACGTCAGCGTGTTTCCGTATAATCAGCCTGAAATCCGCCTGTTAGACTCTCTGCAGCTTTTTCCTCCCATTATTCTGTCACTGCTCTTTAAATGGCTCTCTCAAAATGTTCTCCCGTCATTAGACGCTGACATTTCTGTCTGGTACACGCTGTTGGGCACTCAGCTGTGTTTGGGAGCTCAAGGTCGCGGTTCTGTGTCTGCAGAGCTGAGTGGCAGCTGCCTGTAGAGAGAAAGTCTGGTTCAGGGAGAAATAAAACGATCTTTGTCCACGCTGAACTTCCTCTGATCCACATCAATCTGAGGAGGGAGAGAGGGAAAAATCAACGCCATGTTGAGCGAATCAGGGTGAAGAGAGGTTGAAGAAACATGATTCATATTCATGTTTTCCTCATTGATCTGAGTGAAACACTTGTGGTTATTTAAAACATTGATTAGCAAAGGTTTCTAAAGAGCACAGAGCTTTTTGTTTCTCATTTCTGAGCATGAAATCAGATTAAGTGAGGAAGAAAAATGTGTATTCCCCTTTTTAGCTCGGTTTTAGGTGCAGAAAATGTGGATTTCTGAATTTAGAATATTTCTTACAAGCTGAGAATACAGTACAGCTTTAAAATGTGACATCTATCTGCACCAAAGACTTGATTCTGATCATTGAAGCCCAAATTATAAATATTGCAGCTGACTGGCAATCTAACCCCAAAAAAACTGACACGCTGCAGGAGGCTAAGCACAGGAGTTTACCTGTGACACGCTCACACAAACACGCATTCACTTCTAATACTCATTACTGACTTTATTTCTAACGACACGCAATTGGCTTCATACGTAAAAAGATAAAGCACAGAAATAGAAACTAATGTGGTGTTAGCATTGCTTAGTATTGTGTAGCGTTGCATTGTCACCCCCATCACAACAATACAATATAAACACACACATTTGGCTCCTACAATGAACTTTTCATAACAAAAGTGACCTTAGGGAAAACCTACCGGCACAAGTCACAGCTTATTCTCAACTATTCCAAGCCTTTGTATCATTTTCAAAGATACAACACACACACACACACACACACACACACACACATTTTTAGGGGTTTTGCATGGGTCAGGGGGCTTTCTGTGCTTCTAACTCAGTTAAACAAATATTCTGAATTCCCCAGAAAAGAACACTTTACCTGGATATACTGAAAAATAGCCCAAAACAGTTCTGTAGCAACACAAGTATTCAGATGTTTAACAAAAAAAGAAATAATCACCTCTCTTAAGTCTGACACTTACACCTTAGTTGGGAAAAGTGAGGTAGAGTACCATTCTTCAAAATAACCTCCCAATTATCAATTATGTAAAAATAGAAATAATGCCTCAAAATATTAAACAAAAAGAAAAAAGAGAGGTAGCCTATTCTTAAATGTTTTGTGGTGGTGATATGGGCTTGCAGATCGTTGTAACCATTATTAGCCACAGAGACATAAGTTCCAGCTTTGCAGACTGTACATTCTGCCTCCCATTTGTCCCGACCCGGACGAAAACAGGGGAACTTTTTTCGCATGTCATCAGTGAAATGACATTTGCTTTTCTGCATTTTCTTTCTGTTCGAGTGTTCTCTCGCAGTGTGCCTACCTGCCTGTCAGCCTGCGAGTGAGTGTGGAGAGTGGAGCGCCTCTGTACTGATTTTTGAATGAATGAATACATGTTCCGGGGTTCAGCTCAAACTCCACCTCTCAGAGCGTGTTTCTAAAGGAACCATTCAATGTGAATGATAAATACACTGGTCTGTGACGCGCTCAAGCTAGGCAAGATCAAAAACCCGGACATTTGAAGGATTTTATAAACCCCGACCGGACAGGCCGGACAGCCTCTTAAAAGAGGACATGTCCGGGCAAAAGAGGACATATGGTCACCCTAAACAAGATGTTTTCGGCTTTTTTATGGTTCTTGTCTTATTTTAATCCCACTTATCCCATCTTGGCATGGTAGATGTTCTCAAATAATTTCACACAAATTGGAATATGTAAAAAAAATCCTAATTTTTTGCTGCCTTTTGTGGCCAGGCCCATTGAGATAATAACAATCTTTGAAGAACTTTTTATCGGCAGTGTGTCAAAGACATCACCCACCAGAGTTGTGTAAACTTCTTAACAGGGTCATTTTTGAAGTTTCTGTCGTCATGATTTAAAAAGAGTAAACTATTTTTTTTTCTATGTCTTCACCCAACTACGGAGCCCTTAAAGGGACAAAAACAGGTAAAAAAATATATATATATTAATTTCACGTACGCACTTAAAACTTTCGCGTGCGCATTAGAAACTTTTCAGGTGCTCACCTTAAACTTTTAGGTGCGCACCTGAAATGCTTCAGATGCACACCTGACAGTTTTCTTCTCTACAAAATGACAATACAAGAGTTAGTGCGTGCGTATCATCACCTGTACCACCACGTCTGTTTCGACGTAAAGGATTCACCGCTTTGGATCATGTGTTTGATTTTTGTAGCACCAGAAAAGGTTTCAGGTAAGCACGTGAAAGTTTCAGGTGAGCACTTAAAAGTTTCAAGTGCGCACGTGAAATTATTATTTTTTTTTTACCTTTTCTTGTCCCTTTAGGGGCTCCGTACCCAACCTCTAACCATGAGTGATAGAAAGGATTTTGTGTTATCATTCATATTTTCTGAGAAAAGGCCAAAATATCAGAAATTGTGCTGGGAGGTCTAGACTTTCAGGCACAACTGTATTCTAACAGAAATTAGAAAACAATGTCGGCTTTTTGTACTGTCACTTTGTTTCGTTTTGATGTTTCTTTGGAAACTGAAAGAACGGGATCATCTTTTTGCTCATGCTGTGGTTGTATAATAACAAACACTGGAATATGTTGCGCTGCTGGACGAGCAGGTCTTTCAGAGTCTATCGACTTTGCTGCTTTGACTCCTGGCTACGACCCTCTGCTGCACCTCTTCCTCACTTTCCCTCTCTCTTTTCTTCAGAGTGATCTTCACCGAGCTGTGTTTTTTTCCTTGGAGTACTTTCTGTGTGTTATCCAGACGCTCTCCAAATAGGCACAAAGAAAAACCTCACTCCTCATGAATGTTGCATAACAGACCTAGATATTTCCCTTGTGTTGATTAGCGAAGATAAATCACTGACAAATCCTCTCCATCAGTCTGCTCAGCATTCTCGCGGCGTGCAGAGAGGCTTGATGCAGCAGGACAGAGATGTATGACGGCGTGCATATGTAGATCAAAGGCCAGCGCTGGTCTGCAGGAGTGAAAGCTTCGCCCCGGGGCAGACGCTCTGTGGAGAGACGTGTGGGCTTCCAGCAGCTTTAAATCAAACAGGAATCCTCTGTTTTCTCCAGTGTTTCACCTGTGCATGTGTCTCTTTCTTTATTCTATCATTTTAGTCTCAATCAGCCTTCTCTCACCTTCTCTCTCAGTGTTACAGATAATTTACACCGACCGCTATCCGCTCTGAGAGGCAGAATATTAAAAATTCATAGTTATCCAATATGTACGCAGCTGAACACCTCGGATCCCTTCCAAGTCGTTTGTCTTACGTCTGCAAAGGTGATAAAACTGACAAGTCGTCTCAGAGTGAAGGAGCCGCAGCCTGCAGGAAGTAAAGCAGGACACGGACGAATCATAAGAGCAGAGGAAAACAATCTGGAGTCCAATTAAAACGAAAATGTTAAACTTTGAACAGCAGAGGAACATTGTCTTTTTACACTATAAAACACACTCGCATTTGAGTTTCTTTAAGTGCAAATCACGACTTTATCCCCACCATGTTCGGTGAGGAAGCTGTTCTAATATTTTTCACTCAAACAAACCTCGAAACTGTCTCTGAAAACCAAACTCTACATTTTTCCCAGCTCTGCTTTCTAACCCAGGAAGCAATTTCACCCTGAGCTGTGTTGGAAATGTGAGAAGCATCTTTGAATTGTAGAAGACATATTCATTCCCCGCAGTCATCATCTTTCAAAGCCGACCTCAGGCCCAGTCTTTTGAGTTCTTATTTGGATGCGTCTGACTTCGCCTCTGAAAATGATGAGAGATCTTCACCGAGGTTATTTTGAGGTTTTTGAGGCTCCACTTAGGCAGTCGTCTCACTACATGGCAGCTCAATTTATACATCCATACATCTGAAAAATGAACTTCAGCAGGAATTACAGAGCCTTCAGTTTCTGCAGTGCTCCCGTCAAAACACTGTCGTCTGCTCTTAATATTCAACCAAATACGTTTAAGTAGTATCTAAATCAATTATTGAGCATCAGCTGTGTCCCGGCTGCATTCTGCTTATAAAGTACAATGTGAAAAATTTCCTCCAAATTCTTTTTCTCCATTGTTGTGAAGATGTTTCCAGCATAATCTCATATATTTAGCAATTACTTCTGTAATATATGGTCTGATAGACCTTATTTATATATAAGTATACCTCGTCTTTGAGTAGAAAAAAGCACAAGCTCAGATTTTTTGCACTAAGGTTATTATCAGAGATGTATATTGATGTATTATTACAGGTATTGGTCGAAGTGGTGACGCTCAGCGTCTCTGTGCCTGAATTTCACAAGTTTTTAAAGGCGGGTGCAAACTGTCAGTGCATTAGGCACAAAAAGTTGTGTTCATTGACAAGTTTTACTCTATATGGCAGCCATTTATAGACCACTATAACAAAACCCTATGGAAAAATAACAGTTCAGTAAATATATGAGCATTTATTTTGTGAAGACATCCTCCAAGTTGTTATTGTATTATTATAGTATTTTATATCTGAAAGTAAGTATGTTTTTGTGTGTGTATGTAGGTATACATATATGGGTGTATGTAGGGGTACATCTACATGTACAGATGTACAGGCTCTATACATAAATATCTATTATAACTATTAGCATTATCATGATATATACATGTGTATTTTTTTATATGTATGTATCTAGTGAGCATTTATATCCATATCTATATATTCTTAACTATTTAATTTTAATCTAATTTTAGTTGCGATGTTTTATTTTTGTTTCAAGTATGTATAGTTTTGTTTTTGTTTTAATGTAAATATGAACAAAGATTTATTGTGTTGAATTGATTTGTATTTAAAAAAGGAAAAACCCCAATAAAGAGAAGTTTAAAAAAAAAAAAAAAAAAAAAAAGGTTGTGTTCATCGTGGCAGGAAGGAGGCATAGGTGCAATAACAGATGTAGGAGAGAGAGAGACCGTTTGATGCAGGTATCAACATATTTTGACTATCAGAAATAAAAACAGTAGTAATATATTGGCCATTTATGAGCTGCTGGATGAGTTAATGGCTGATAATGTGAGTTATAATAAAGGAGCCGTGCCATATCTCCTTACAAGGCTGCATTTCCTTGTGTCTGGATCATTCCAGCACATTAGCACAGTTAGTGCCAGCATCTCTCAGGTTACTTTCTCTGGTATGCTGTCCCAAATGTTAATGCTAAAATCTCTCTCTTCATGTGTTCTAGATGAAAGGTGGTAAAACTATTATTAAATTATTTCACCTCGTTGAGATGTTTCTCACATCTTTACACAGCGGTGATATGAAGATGTTGTTTGACAGCATTGAGTTCAAGTCCTCTTTTTTTCTGAGGAGTTGGTTTTTTTATTCTTTATTTGAAGTTAAAAAATGGGTCATAAGCATAGACTGTATAATCAGTGGAAATAATGACATTCGGCTCAAACTGAAGATTCCAGCACATGCCCCGCCCCCTGGTGTCTGGCTGCAGTATAGGTCATAAGCCCCGCCCCCCCATGTATTCCAGATATGAGCCGGGAAAACTTAAAAAAATTACAATACCTCGTAGAAACGTTTCTCTCATCTTTACGCTAAAGTAGTATGACGATGTCATCTGGCTGCATGGTGTTCAGGTATTTTTTTTACTGAGAAGTTAGTTTCTCATTAGTTATTGGACGTTAAAAACCGCGATATAAGTTAAGTTTTACGATAGTTGACAGCTGCTGTTCGTGAGTAGTTTTTATCTGGGATGTAAGAAACTTCAGGAAAGAGCCAAAAGGAGACTAAACCTTCTGAAGAAGAAGAAATAAATATTTTTATTTCTCTTTTTTACTTGGCTCCACCGGAAATTCTCTACTGCGCAGACTCTGGCTGCACAATGGCGGCTAGAGAAACAGGGTTTTTTGGCTTCAAAAACGTAGAACGGTGACAGGCAGAGTCACTCTGTCCATTCTATATACAGTTTATGGTTATAAGTTTCGTTTCATGATGATTGACAGCTGCCGTTCTTGTGTAGTTGTTAGTTATAAGAAACTTCGGGGTAGTGAGCCAAAAAGAGATTGGACCTTTGAAAGAAAAAAGAATTTGTTTGTTGTATTTTTGTTAATTCTCTACTGCGCAGACTCTGGCTGCACAATGGCGGCTTCAGTAACGGATTCTTTCGGCTTCAAAACCGTACAACAATGAAAGGCAAAGCCACACTGTCCATCCTATATACAGTCCATGATCGAAACAGGAGAAAGGAAACCAGAAGCCAAGAAGCTTTGAATGAAACTCTCTGTCTGAAAACACACTGAATTATCCTCATTTTGGGAAATAGAAGCATTAAACAGAAAACTGCATCGTCATTTCATCCTGAGTTTTTGTTTCCGCTCACAAACAGTAAGGAGACCTCAAAAACGAGGTCAACTTTTGGCTCGGCTCTTATCAGGCTAACAGCTGGAGCTCGTGGCGTGCATTCGGTCTCTACCTGTGAAAAGTGACGAGGACTCTTGATGAAAGACATCGGGCACAGCGAGCACAGTCGGCAGCCGGATAGGAAGGAACGCTGAGTGAGTGATCTGTGATGAAGTCTGTCTGTATTCCTCTCTGAGACACAGGAGATGATGAGTTTTTAAATTAATTAGCATTACAATGTGTGTGTTTGTGCCCGGTGCTTTCGGGGGACTGCATCAGTATTCCCCTCCAGCTCTCGTCAACATTTTCAAAGTTGGCGTGTCGTGCTGTGCTGTGCTGGAGAGATAACTGACAAAACGGATACAAGGACGTTCGGCTCGAACGGGACAAAGCAGGAAACATGAATATGAAAGCGTGACCTCTGAATTAAAGATGATTCATGTTGTTGAAGTCGTGCATCTCAAACGGCCTTTAACCTGAAATCAACTTCCACCTGATGAAATATTTACATCTTTAATTCATCCATTTTTTAAAGCAGGTTTTCGATGATGGCGTCGTGTCCTCAGCTCCAAGGTTTCCGCTGCAGAGATTGGCAGTTTTTATAATGACTTCATGCTGATCCCTAATGAAGGCGGGCTCTGTCTGACAGAACAGGAGGGATTTGTCATGCATGTAAATCGCAGAATGGGGTAACCCGAGTGGAATGCAATACCTCTCGTTACTCTGATGAAATAGCTGAAGAGAAATGGAAAAATCACAAATTCTCTCATCAGTGGACTTCATAACAGATCTGGATAAAAATGTAGAGGGTTAAATTAATATGACTGGCTCAAAATAAAACCCACATTCACATCTCCTGACTCTTTCTGGAGGCTCACTCTTGACCTTTAGGATGTGACGTCACAATATCCACCTGACCTCGCCTGGACAATGCCGCCAGACTTCACAAGATTCTCCAAACACCTCAGTTTGTCAGCAGCCTCCAGGTCATTCGCCTCATCTGAAAGAATCACTGACATTTTTAAAAAGGCTCACTCAAGTGTGTTTCCTTTTGCAGCCCCAAAATGGACAAAAGAGAGTAGTTATTGATGCAAATATCAAGTGTTGACACCAAAACTTCCGAAGTCAATTTCTGAGAGTGACATCCAAGCTGCAGCCGATTGGATATTTTATTGGTGCAGTTCCATGAGTGTCCACTTGAGGCAGGCTGTTGAAGCATCAAAAGGTCCCATACACACTCATTCAAAAAGATAATCTTTACAGCAGAAATGAACTCAGTTTAGCAAGTTATAATTTCAGTCGGGAGCACATTGTGACCTTCTTTCTTTAGTTTTGAAGATACTCAAATTACCAGATTTGAACTGGAGAAACAGTCGACCTATTCGCTATAACTGTAGCAAAAAGGCCAAAGCCTACTGATCCTCTC